>JADRCD010169497.1:0-12236 GCA_019843815.1 Montemys delectorum | reverse complement strand
GTGAGCAAAGCTGAGAGGGGAGGGTGCAGGGGAAGAACACTGAGTAGAATGGTACTGAAGTGTAACCTTCAAGCTCCGTGGTTTTGCATTTTTATCTCACTCGAAAGCTCATTGCATTACAAAATTGCTGAGTAAAAGGTAAGGACACCTTTGCTGAGTCATATGGCTGCTTCTCCCTCCCCTCCTTTCCAGTGGCACATGACAGAGCCTTTATTCTCCTCTAACATTAACTGACAACTTCCCTTCACCTTCCCAGTGAATGGATGGTTGGTGACCTGGGTGGACAATGAGCAATATTGGCAAGTTTACAGGACACAGAATCAGCAAAGAGACTCGGTCTTCTGTCTCTCCTGTGTGACATCAGTGTATGAGGCAGGAGCATGTCTGTTAGTCAGGAGACAGAGAAGAGACTGCCACTGGTCTTCTTGTAATGCCGTCTTTCAAATGAACTTGAACTCCTAGCAGAACATGATTTAAAAACTGGTCGAAGTGGATCCAGAGTCTCCCTTTGATTGCCAGCTTTTAATCAGAATTTGAATTAGAGAGTGGGTTGGGAGATTGGGAGGCCTGTTGACAGAGAAGTGCCAACAGGAGACAAAAAATAAATCTTCAAAAATACATGCTGGTATCTTTTGGTTTGGGGAGGGGAAGTAGGTGGATCTAGACAAGAGTCAGGATGGGGAGTCGAGAGCCTGTTCTCCAGCTTCAGGTCAGTGCAATGCAGTCATACCACTTGGGTTAGTTCAGGAACCTTCTAGACTCTCAGTCTTCTCATTTGTGAAATTAGACATCCCCTAGGCTAATAAACTGTATCAGTTTTCTCAGGACCTGATAGATTCTTTCTCAGCCCTACACTTGACTAAAACAGCAGCTTAAAGCTACCATTGTCCTGCCCAAACTCATGACAAGCAAGATGTCAAGTGGCGAAATATCACTTGTTTAAGCCATAGGTTTGCCCACTGAACACAAAGGACGGTGAAAAGACATCTGATAATTCCCTCTTTGTCCTCTGCAGTGAAAGCCTGTCCTACTTTGGACCCTGAAAAGCCTTTATAGAAACATGATTTTGGAGAGAGGACTGCTAATAGCTGATCAGTACCTCTGATCCTTAGTAGGGACGATTCTACTAGTTTCAAGAACAGCTGTGTTTTTATTAAACATTAAGGCAGCTCTTATTAGATATTAGTAGGGAAAAGATAGGTTCGTCTATCATTAGGAAATCTGAAGATGGTGTGGAGCCTTTTGTGGAGAGTAGAAAATTGATCAATCAATGCACATGTCCTTGGTGCCTACTCTGGACCATGTTCAGGTACATGGCGCTCTACATGATAGTAAGGCATGTGCTCATCTCAGCTGGGTGGCTGATGCAGTCGGTCCCTCCCAGAGGTCCTGAGAACTGCCTGTTGTCTTGTACATGACTTCTCTGGAGCAGATCAGCAAAGCAGCCACAGGCCCTGTCTATGTGACAGGCTGGCTGGATTCCTGTAGATGCCAATGTGTAGACAAGGCATTTCAAAATGACTAACTTCAAAGCCCCAAATTCCAGTTTCCCCAAATTCTCTGATCAGCACTGCATTTTTCTAAGCATCATGGCATTCTTTCTCTTTTAGGAGACAAACAGGTCCAGTAGTTAATTCCAACTTGGAGGCTGAGTTACTCTGGTCTTATATAACTCTCCAGGGAATATACATTAAAGAACATTATGGATACCTTTCCAAGCTGAAATTTTTGAATTAGAAAATGACACATTCATTAGCTTATTTGAGGTGTTCAACAAAGCAGTCAGATAGGGGGTTTAAAAAGGACAGAATCAAAAAAAATGTAAAGTAACAGAATTTTCTAGAAATCCATCTGGACGTCTGTTCTCTCTTCCTACCAGAAAATGGAAAGACTCCTAAGAAGAAGGTCCATCAGCTTCCTGATCACTGATCTGTAGCATCCACCACAAGTTGTATTTTGTGTCTCACCTAACACTCCCAGGTTGGCAGTGTAAGTCTTTTGGAAAACAAACTGTCTGTGGTGGCAAAAGCCCTAGGCTTTTGGCAGTCTCCTGACAGGTTTGGTTACAGGTTTCATTTGCTCTTTTAATGGGATTTTCTGTGAGTTATTGGTAGTCAGAGGGGTTCTGACAACTAGCTGAATGGGAGGTATCATAGGATCACAGAATCTTAAAGTTGGAAGGAACCCTTGAGCTTGCCATCCGGGCAGCAATCATCTTGTCTTAGGTTCAGAGGCAGTATCAGAGCAACAGCGATCTTATCCACCAATCCTGTTTGCCATGCTAGTGGGCTGATGGAGACCTTTAAATGTCAACGAAGCAATATTGAATAGAATTCAGAGCTTACCAAAGCAGAGCTCTGATGCTAGTCACAGGTACCAAAGACCTCACTGCATCCTGATGGATCAGGATGGGCTGTAGCCTGCCACCGCTTCATTGGTGTGTCTGCATTTGAAATAATGTGGGCAAGAATGCTTGGGACTGACCTCTATCATAGTATCTGCAAAGGCCAGCTGCTACCTCAAGCTACCAGATTTCCTTTGTTTCTCATCTCCGTTTATAGGAGGTTCTTTCAGAAGCTGGGCGTTGAGTGAAGGAGAGGGCTGACAGCCCTGCCTGAACTCACCTCCAGCATGAACATCACCAAGAGGCTATCATAGGGATCATGCAGGCCTGGATGATGTTGGCCCCCGAAGCCTGCCTAGCCACTCATATGACCTGACACTAGCTATGTGCCTCTGTAGGTACAACTGCCTGCCTGCACTGTGGTGGAGACAATGCAGAATTTCAGATCCATGGGCCAACATCAAAGATTTCCCTGGCTGCTTTATTGATTTTACATTAAACTGCAAGAGGGCAAAACTGTCTTTGGGTAGTTATGTTTCCTGAATGCAGAGATGTGTGGGAAAAGACTCAGGAGAAGGAGCCTCTGTGCCTCACACAGGAGGTACATGCACTAAAACCATAATAGACTTCAGGAATGCATCAAGGTTCACACAAGGTTTACAACTCCAAATGGACAGTCAAGAACCAAGGGATAGTCTTATCATGTCAGTTCAAAGATGCCTCACCAGCCTCAGGGTCTCCTTTAGCCCCCCAATCTTTTTGTGCATTCACTCACTCACTCACTCATCCCATCCCTCTGACTTGACAATCAGGAGAGACATCTACCGTGTTGCTTTTAATGCATTATGCACCCTCTCTTTAGACAGAATTTGAATTAGGGAATGGGCTGGAAGACTGAAGGGGAATGACAGTGGAGAAGTGCCAACAAAAGACAGACAAGAATAAAACAAAGCAAACAAACAACTCCCCCAAACAGTTTCTCATATGTTTTATTTGATTTCCTTTGGTGGTAGAAAATGCTAGGATTAGCAGTCGGGAGATCTGCTTTCTAGCCTGGGCTCGATTTCAATATTGTCATGAGGCTTTGGGTCAGTCACCAAATCTTTTGTGTTCTCGATCTCCTCATTTGTAACATGAGGGTATTTGTGAAATTACACACATCCATTGGCATTGTGCTAAAGGCTAATTACACATTTGTGAAGGAAACAGACTTGGGTTGGGTCCTTGCCATTAGTTTGGAGTTTAGTTGGGCAGCCATTGGTCCTGGAAGAACAGCTGAGCTGTTGGTGAATTATCCCTCTGATTTTATACTTTGCCTGTGTATATAAATCGGCCATTAACTCATAATTGCAAGTTGTGGTAACTTTTACAATCCAGTCAATGAAAGAAGATGGCATTCCGAAGTGGGAATACTCCACAGGGAGATTGGGAGAGCCTGCATCTTTACTCAGGTCTGTAGGATGTGAGGGTCCAATGGAGAAAAGCCTCGTCCATGCAGCTCTGAAGACAGAAGGAAGAACTTGAGGAGGTCAAGCCTTGAAACATGTCAGGAGTTTCAAGGAGCTGAAACCCTTGAGGCTTGGCTGAGTTGTTACGAGAGAGAATGAAACACCATGAAAGACAGAGACAGAAGCCAGAACATGCAGGAATTTGAAGCCACAAAAAGCAACCTGGTTTCATCTTAAGTGTAATGACAAGGTACTGCAGGGAGTCACGGAGTTCTAAAGGACTCTCAGCCACTGTGTGTAAATGAAACTGGGGCAAGGCAGGGAGATTCACCGGAAGGTTTGATGGTAGCATTAGTTTAGATCAGACCCAAAGGTATGTCCTTCGTGGGATGTTCAGCTGGAGCCTTCTGAGACCAGGAGCATCACTGAGCTCTGGTGTGTTTGGCCAGGAAGTCTTCATCCATCTTCCCCTTCCTTTGGTGACAATGATCAGTACCAGTTCCAGTAATCCTATTAATCAACTAATCCTACTCTAATCCAGCATAAAAAGAAGTTTATCAATGTGAGTATCCTCTGCTGAAAACCAGCTTAAGCTCAGGTCCATTCCCTAGTACCTGGACCCCACAGACACAACAGTTCATATGGCAAAAGAGACTCATCAGAGCTCATTAGGTGAAGAATCTGGAAACAGAGGTTATTCAGAATTATCCACGTAAGGCCAGACATTGGCACATGCCCTTGCAAGAAAAAAGGCAAGAAAGTCAAAAGCAGACACAAGATACATATTCTGGGCAGCGAACAGTTAAAGATGCAGAGAGTGGCCAGGCTCCAGGACCTGTGGGCTACCTTAACTAGCCCCAAAGAGCACAGAAGCTGATTTTCTGCCACGGAGCCTTGAGAAGTGACCAGGCCTGCTGACTTTTGACCTTAACTCTGCAAGACTGCTCTGGACTTGAATCCTCCAAAACTCTAAGATAGTGCCTTTGTGTTCTTTTAAGTCATAAGGTCAAGGTAATTTGTTACACCATAAATGGGAATGTAATAAAGCAGTAACTATGATGAATTTTTGAGGCTTGAGGTCTATTTAACATGCAAGATATTAGGATCCTTCTTGGCATCCCTGTTGCCTCCTACCTGGGGTTGAGACCTGCTTCTGGATCTGCCCTCTTGAGGTGCTGCTCTGAGATCCACACCCCACCCCCTTTAACCAAAGAGTGAACTAAGAAATTTAAAGCTTGTACCTCTAGCATTGGGTAAGTTTTGGAGATGGCCCAGAAAGCAAATAAGAAATTTACTTGATTTCTCTTTCTATTGTTATAAAAGTCAATTTTAGTAAAAAACAGGAGTAGTGGTAAGAGCCATAGCTTTTGAGAACCAGTGAGTACTCACTGGCAAATATCTGGTTTGATGGCCCTTGGTAGTTTAGAGCTTTCTCTGCTCCATACTGGCCCACAATAGAGCATCCTCCACACTGTCCATGATGACCTTTCTCTGAGTATCACACTCCTGGCTACTTCACGTCCAGTTCTGTTCTGAGGCAGGAAAGCATGTGTCCTTCAGAATCTGGAGATCACAGGAACCTACCGAGCCTGAGATGGCCTTTCAAATTTCTCTTTAAATTTTTATTAGTCATGAAAAAAAAGATACAAAAGCTATCTTTTCAGGTTTCAACTCCACCATATATTTGGAGTGTAGCAGGGTAGCGAATATGTGAGTTCAACATTCTGTGTATTGAAGTAGCAAGAACCAGTTTTGCATTCCAAAAGAATCGAACCTGTGTTATCCCTTTGAGGAAGTGATTGTGTCTGTTGAACTTTCTTTTTAATTCCATGGGCCATTAGTGCAATGGGAACTAGATACAACTAGTCACTGAATACATTTTTTTTTTTTTTTTGCATTGACCCACTTAGAAAAAAGCGATGTTAAAAAAAAAAAAAAAATGCTCCGAGGACAGCAATTTTTCTAACCTGAATTTTTCTCTTATTTTTTCTGTTAAAACTCTCTCAAATCATTCTATTATAGTACTATTTAATGTATCGCTTGCATTGTTATTCATAAAATAGAGTTTTGTATGAGATGGCCTTGAAGTAGGAAGAAAGCAAGAGTGTTCCAGGATTAGGATCTTCCCCTAATTAAATCCATATCTGCGTGGGTGTCTACCATGAAGATCTGCAGTTACTACCCTTGGCCAGGATGGCTTACTGCTCCTATTCTTGCTCTAGCTCTCCAAAACCTTGAACTACTTTCCTTCTCTCTGTAAAGCAAGTAGAATTTGCCTGTAGAGGAAAGGAGAGTGGTGTCCACTGAAGACTCAGAATCCTATCTACCTGATGGCCCTCTCTAGTGAGTCAGCCAGTATGTGGCCCCGCCTAGAGGACAGGAGAGGCTAAAGGCCCAAGATGATTCTCTGACCTTCTTCCCACACAGACTCTTTCTTTGGAACCAAGGCTAATAATGTGGTAACCTTGCAGACAGGCTTCAGGAACAGAGGCTTAATTAGGGCTCATTTAAGGAAGTTACTGTATATGCGGTTCCAGTTGGCTTCCCTGAGGGCTGGAAGGAAAGATAACAGGGAGTGAGGTAGGTCAAGACTCACTTTTTCAGAACTATCTCCTCCACTGTGCCTGGTTCAGGCTTCCAGGCTACCTTTTACATTTAAAGAAGCTAGTATGTGCTAACCTACCTATGTTCACTAAGAACTGTCTACCTTAACTGCAAAGATGCACACTTAACAAGGTGATGACTGAAGGTTACCTCTTTTGTTCTCTTTATGAATACACATGAGAATTCCTTTTTCTCCTAAGTTTGTTATGCCTTGCTAATAAGTGCCATGCCTAAGTGTGCACTTTACTTTCATTATAACTGAGATTCAAATGTTCTCCAGAGATTTTTTTTTTAACTTTTCAGATATCCTGTGAGTGGACAATGGTCAAAAACATAAGCTGAAGAGTCAGTGGGTCAAACAACCTGTGGATCTCCCCTTCCTTGTGGGTCATTGGTCCTCGTGGGTTCACAAGGGTGAGGCGAGGTGAACAGAGCCAAGGGTTAGGGATATCAGAAAGACAGCTCAACTTTATTTGTGGTGAACAAGGGATATACATGTCTTGGGGAGTGGGCAGGGAGTTCCAGGATGGGTATATGTTATTGGCTGAGAGTGAGGTGCTGGGGATGGTTCATTTACATAAAGAGGAATTGTAATTGGGAGAAAGGACATTGAACCTGTAATCTGTAGACTATGTGATTGTCCTCAGAGGTGGTGGGCATAGAGGTCATGCACAGGAGCATATAGGGTAAGAGCAAGGAGAGGGTGGTTCTAACTCTTGCCCATCTTTGGATGAGATCTTGGGGTTGGGGAATGTATCCATCTCACTCTTGCTCCAGGCCAGCTTCCCCGGTGGTACATGCCCATAACAGCCCAGAGAACTCTGTGTTCAGACCTGAGTGCCATGCTTTGGCTATGATGTAGTTGATGGTACAGGTATTTACCCGATTCATTCTAATGACATTGATAAAAGGAGACCTTAAGTTTCTGATAAGCAGTTTTGAGCATCTGAGAATTTCTTGCCAAATAGCTCAAAATTTGGCCATTGCCCTGGTTCCTCATCCCTTGTCTTCTACTAAATCCTCTATTTAGATATCTGTCATTCATGCCTGAAACTATATAACTCCCTGCAGAACTTTCTACTGTTGACCCCAACCCCTGTCGAATCCAGATTGGACAGGTGGGGCCAGAAGGGGCACCCCACAAGTGCCCCTTCTATGTGCCATGTTTACTCCTTCCTCCCCTTCCCATAAGTGTTCACATGGTGCCTCTCTAGCCCTGTGGATTCACTCTATGCTTCTAAGCATGAGGTTGAAAACTTTGGCTAGCTATGACCTTCCGTTGTCAACACTTAGGACTTCCTGATTTCCATACTTTTGGCTTAGTGGTCAAGGATGACAAAAAATTCATCCACCATTCTTGCTTGGCTCTGGCAGCCATTGCAAAAGCATTACAACTGGGCCTTTTTAACAGTAGAAATGTATCTTCACAGCTCTCAAGGATGGAGGTCCAAGATCAGTAGCTTTGTTTTCCTTCCATGCTTGTTCTCCTTTGTCTTGTACAGAGATATTACCTGGCTCAACTCCCATGCAATTGCACTTGGGTTGTTGTTTTAGTCAGGATTTTTATTCCTGCACAAACATCATGACCAAGAAGCAAGTTGGGGAGGAAAGGGTTTATTCAGCTTACTTCCGCATTGCTGTTTATCACCAAAGGAAGTCAGGACTGGAACTCAAGCAGGTCAGGAAGCAGGGATGCAGAGGCCATGGAGGGATGTTCCTGACTGACTTCCTTTCCCTGGCTTGCTCAGCCTGCTCTTTTATAGAACCCAAGACTTCCAGCCCAGGGATGGCACCACCCACAAGGGGCTCTACCACCTTGATTGATAATTGAGAAAATGTTCCACAGCTGGATGTCATGGAGGCACTTCCCCAACTGAAGCTCCCTTCTCTGTGATGACTCCAGCCTGTGTCGAGTTGGCATATAAAACCAGCCGGTACAGTTGTGTATTGAATCCTAATTGTTCTTTTTTATAAAGATGCCCATCAAGTTGGATAAGGGCCTACCTTAATGTCCTCATTATGAAGAAGTCATTCTTTTTAAAGACATATCTTCGAATGGCCATATTTTGAGATATCAAAGGATAGCATTCTACCATCTTAATTTAGGGATATTTAGTCCATCAGCCATAAGCATCACCCCTCTGCAGGTCTTCACCTATAATATGGCAAAAATAACAACATTATCCGGGAGGTGGTGGCACATGTCTTTAGTTCCAGCACTCAAGAGGCAGAAGCAGGCAGATCTCTGAGTCAAAAGCCAAACTGGTGTGCAGAATGTGTTCCAGAACAGCCAGAGCTCCCCCAAAGTAAACCTGTCTCAAAAAAATAAAAAATAAAGTCAGAATTTTTAAAAAGAAACAATAATAGTAACAACTTCTAAAACATAAAACATTTGGAGAGTGTTCTGCAATACATGTGTGATGCCAAACCTGAAAACATAAATCAGTGTTCACAATAGTGCTCCAGTGGAGGCTTCATAAACATCCTCCTTACTATCGAGGACACATAGGGTGGAGATTCAGCAGTGAATACTGTATATGAGATTTAAACTCTGGATGTCTAACTCTCAACCTGCTCTCTTGACATCTCAGCTCTACTAACACTACTAATAAGAGTATTTATTAAAATCACTATGTGCCAGGTATGGTCTTCAGGACTTCACAGACAGCATCCCCTTGTGAAATAGTCATTGAAAAAAAAATCAATTCAAAAAATTCTTAAAAAATTTTCACTGTGTATATTCTCTGTACTTGTACTATCTTGCACTACTATGTTTTCATAAAAATACATGTGGTGTGGTGTGTATCCTGCTTCCTTAGACTTTTCCGTAGTCCCCTGCTTAGCTTCTCTTCTACTTTCATTCCAAATTTCCATACATGAAAACCTCCCTCTTATGAAAATGAAGACATAAATGGAAATTGGCAATGTAAGTGAGTTTGTTCAAGGTTATAGAACAAGGATGCGGGCTGGGATTTGAATGCTGGCTCACCAGCTCCTAGAAAGCAAAGTTCTTAATAGTCTCATGGTGTTGCAGGCCTTCGCTTTCATGCCAAGATTTCCTACAGAAGAATTCGAATTAAATGGATCAAAATGTGAAGAGGGATGCTTCTTACTGGAGGACCAGGTGAAAAGGTGGTTCATCTGACAACGCCAGGTTGCCAGTTCGCTTTGTTTTTTAAAGTTGTGGAATGTTACCACTGGAACTCGGTGCTTCGAAATTAGTGTTAGATTTTTTTTAACAAATGGCTGTCATATGGCCTGAGTCTATAAGAAGACCATTAGTTTCTCATTAGGCACAAATTAAGTAGAAAGCCAGAAGCTTGGAGGTTCTTCTGAAACCAGCTACAAGGTAAGCTTCTTGGGTAAATCTCACAGAGGTCACCACAGTAAGTGGGCATCTCCTAAAGTCAGTTGGCCCATGCTCTTATCCTGGCCTTGTGGAGTCAGAGAGCATCTGGATAAATAGGCAGGAAATTTCATCAGGACCTCCATCCACTTCTGCTTGTATCCCAGTATAAATCAAAACGTCAGCATGCAGGAAGTCACTGCAGATGGCTAATTTTACTCTTCCTCCTACATCTTAAAAGCACTTGCTTATTTGATGCATTTTACATGCAAAGTTTATCTCTCCTTATATATTTTAAATAATTGTTGAATATTGAAGGAGTAATCAGCTTAAGGTCAGAGGTTGTCCTCCTTTCCACTTCGGAACAGTGAATGGAGTAGTTGGCCAATAGCACCTAATCAATAACAAGAACTACATCTGTTAGCATCTATTATGCACCAAGCATTATATGGAGGTCATCTTTCGACACAAAGTGTCCCACCAACAGTGTCAGTGTTTTTACCACAGGGGACAAAGACTCTTCGGCTATTCCTGAGAGGTGAACAAATTTCAACATTATAGCAAGATCTTCAGGGGATACATATGTGCCTTATGGTGTGAGTCACTGCTTTGCATCATTCTATTTATTCTTTAAAGCTATTCTAGAAGAGAGGCACTGTTACCCCTGTCTTAAAATGTGAAGGTAGGGGAATTAAAACTGCCCTAGGCTTTCTTTACAAAACTGGTACCAGATCTGGGAATTAGGCAGCACTTTTATGTCTCCCTATTCCGTGCTTCTCCTGTTCCGACATTTCAACATATAAGAGAGGTTATTCACAGTAAAGACTCAGACCTCCATATTTCCTAGAAAGTTTGAAGTTGGCTGGGGAAATTAAACCCAGACATCACAAATCTATTCAATGTTAACTCAAAGTCCTAAAAAGTAGCAGGCTTTCTGCGAGTCAGCTGCCCTGGATTTAATTCCAGGTCATGAAGTACCCAGCTCTGTCTACTGCTATCAAGATGTGGTGTCACATTTCCCACCTAGGAAGCAGAGTTCAGACAGGATTCAGGTTCCTCCAGTGACGTGGTGGCAGGGCTCCGCAGCTCAGCTGACATCATCCGCAAATGGGCTGTACATTGCTCCTGATCCTCTCCAGATGGAGGGTCTATGTGGTACCTTCCTGGTCGGCTGACTCTGAAACAGCCTTGCCATTGACTCCCATTTCATACCCAAGGTGAAGAACAAGCTTAAAGTCGCCTTGCAAATAAACTCTAATGGCTTTCCTCCTGTATTCCATTATTAGGGCTTCTTTTGACTACTTGCTGGAGTGATAAATGAAAAAGGCTTTGCACCATTACATCAAACACTAATGCAGAATGGAAGAATTTCTGTTCATTTAGTGAAAGGAAGAAAGAAGCAGATGGGAAAGCCATTGCATCCTGGTGACCTGATAAGGTACTTGCGTGTCCACCTGGGTAAAAGCTGACAGGCACACCCACAGCCACTCTCATGGTACTGGGGACACAGCCTGCTCTCTCCTCTGCTTCCTGGAACTTACAAAGGCTTTGTAAGTTGGACTTTTCAGTTTCTCAGGCGTGAATCAACCACTTGGACCCATTTGAAAGGCAGGCAACCTGAGTCAGGCGTCTTACGCCGATCATGCCACAGAGTTGGCTGTGGTGTCTAAGCAGTCTGTAAACCACTCTGCTTTCTTCAGCAGGAACATGCTGCTAATTTACTGTGTGGTCTGCCACAGCTCAGAAATTTCATCCTTTAGCCTCTTACTCTTCTATGTCCACCTTGCCAAGTTGAAGAGGACTTTCTTGCTATTACAGGTCTAGGAGGGGGAAGCTCGAGTTCTTGTAGGCCTAATCTCTCCTGGCTTCACACCTGGATAAATCAGTTAACCTTTCCCAGGCTCAGCTCTGTTGGTGTTGAAGTGAGAATATTTGATACCTCTGGGGCAGGGGCTGTTTCTTTCTGTGATAGATTGAGAGATAATTTAAATGAACTCCTATGAAAAGTATAGAGAATCTAAGACTGCAGTTTGCTGAGACCCTTATTGAAGTTTAGATCCACTGGGGCTAAACTTTCCAAGGTCAGGTGTTCTAATCAATAATGACTTTCTGACATTAAGGCCTGAAGATGATAAAGGAAATAATATACCTCGACAATCCTGAAACTTGATAAATAAGTTGGGTAGCTAAAAACTTCAAATACTGTCTAGAAGCCAGGTTCCCATAGTGGCTTGCCTCCAAAGTCACCACAACAACCTACAGGTAACACAGCCAAGCTCATGGCTTCCTCCGAGGGGAAGCAACCAGTTTACCAGTGCCTTAGAGAAGGATGAGGTTGGAACCTTACTGAGATTTTGAGGGATGTCTTTCAGTATGGGAGCTAGGGACAGGCCACCTAGGCTCCACAAGAGGAAGGACATGGATGTGTAGAGTTCTGTGGTAGAAAAATGGTCTTTGATGTTTCTTAAAGATGGAGTAATAAGTGTTAAGGGAG
>JADRCD010169495.1:0-12122 GCA_019843815.1 Montemys delectorum | reverse complement strand
GGGTTTGTTCTTGTTGTTTTTGTTTGTTTGTTTGTTTTTTGGAGGGGAACCTGGGAAAGGAGAAATTTACATGTAAATAAAGAAAATATCTAAAAAATAAAAATAAAAATAAAAAGAACTACATGCTGACAGGAGCTTAATATAGCTGTTTCTTGAGAGACTCTGCCAATATCTGATAAGTACAGAGGTGGGTGCTCACAGCCAACAATTGGACTGAGCACAGGGTCCCCAGTGGAGGAGTTAGAGAAAGGACTGAACGAGCTGAAGGGGTTTGCAGCCCATAGGAAGAGCAACAATATCAACTAACCAGACCCCCAGAGCTCCCAAGGCCAAATATATATATATATCCCTCTTTTTTATTTTTGTAATCATATATATGTATACATATATACATATCACAAGCCAAGTAGAACCAGATAAGCTAATCTCTGCTTTTCTGCTTGTCCCTCAAAGACATTTTTACCTAATTGGTTAGATGAGCTGAAGACAGAAGGCTAGAAGCAGGAGGAAGGTAGATAGATAATCCTGATGGAAGGAAAGCTGATAATATCTAGATGTTTCAAGATAAAAAGCTAGTGTCCTGGGTTCCACTGGAAGCTATTCCCAGGATATAAGTTTTATTCTGTTGGGTCTTTTCAGATTTCTCAATGTAAAAAGAATGTTAGGCCATAAATTGCTGTCTAAATTACCAAAGATAACACAAGGAGAATGTTGACTCACAACCTATAATGTTTTGTTCACTACAGTCACAGAAGTCCACATGAGTCAGGATCATAGAGAGGTTAGAATACACATGACTTCTTAGAGACTTCAGTTCAAAATTCACTACTTGGTCTAGCATGAACATTTTGTATATGTAAAAAGCCAATTATTGTGTTTGTTCCAAAGTTCTAGAGGCTTGTTCTTAGACTGTGCTATAGATGAGGTTGAATAGTCAGGAAAACAATCTTCCAGAGGAAAAAATAAATGGGAAAGACGAGAAAAAATTCTGTCTCCCTGTCACATGAACTACGTTAGCCACCATGATCTCTCTCTCTCTCTCTCTCTCTCTCTCTCTCTCTCTCTCTCTCTTTCCTCCCTCTCTTTGACATATCATTTATGTACAAAACAAATAATAGTAATAGTAATATCATGCCTAAAATTAAAGTAATCAAACACATAGATGGCATCACATAAAGAAATTTTTAAAAATGTAGATGAAGATAGCAAGCATCTCACCTAAGCAAAAGTGCCCTGCTTGTGCTGTCTTACCCCACTCAATGACACTGATTGCTTACTTCGCCTTTCATTAAATAGCCCTCTGAGCAAGCATGAAAGTCTAATTCAGGTAAGATAGGAGGCTTGAGAAGGCAAACAAGCATAATGAATTTGTATCATAGAAGAACATAGTGCCCTTTATCTCTGGAAGCACTATTCTCATCACTCAGGAATATGCTAGAAACATCCCAAGCCCCTTAGACAATTTTCAAGGCATCTAAATATAAATGGAGTTAAGAAATATGTAAAGAGATAATTAGAAATATTGCCAGAGGAATTTTGAATTTAGCTAACTGAAGTGCCCCTTTGTCACTGTAGTTCAAGGTGAGTATCAGCATCACTGCTGAGTCCCTAGGATGTATGAGCAGAAGAAGTGAGAATTATAAACATAGGAATTTATCTGATGTATAAAGCACAGATGTAGTAAAATATACCTGGTGGACTCATTTCCCTCAGTGATGAAGGACTGATAATGATATTTCTTTTCTCTACATATGAAAACACTAGTTTTTAGAGTTTTTATTTAGGCTTTTATTTTTTTTTAATATGTTATGAATGTGGGTAATTTGCCTGCATGAAGGTCTGTTCGACACATATGTACCTGGAGCCCCAGAGGCCAGAAGAGGGCATTTGATCCCCTATAATTGAAGTTTTACACAGATATGAGCTGCTATGTAGGTTCTAATAATTGAACCCAGGTCTTTCTGAAAAGAAGCCAGTGCACCTACACACAGAGTCATTTCTCCATCCCCTATTCATCTCATTCTTATTAGTTTTTTTTTTTTGAGAATTTCACACAATGTATTCTGATCATATTTAACCCTCCCCCACCATATCACAACTGTATGCCTTATTTTACAATTTAAACCTATCAAATACAGTTGGGACTCTCCATATGTTCAAGGACATATGGTTCTGTCAACCAAGCAGAAGCCCACCCCTATAGTGCATTGGCTAAGGTTGGGAACTCACGCCTACCTACTTTTTCAATAATAGGATTTCATCTAACTTGTGTTAGCTAGCATGTGTTAACCTTAGGCACGCTGTCTTGAGTGCTGTGAATCCATATGTGTAACTGCCCTGCTGTGCCTGCAGAACACTATTTCCTGTGGCCATGTTATGCCTCCATCTCTTTTTCATGACCTCTGCACTTTAGGAGGAAGAAGTGGGCTATAGATGTCCTGTTTAGTGCTGTACATTCCAGAGTTCCCTCTCTGCACTTTGAGATGTTGTGAACTGCTGTGATAATCAAAATCTACCAAAAAGAAAGATTCTCTGATGCTAGTTGAGAATAAGAAAAATGAAATTTGCAGCTTGATGGATGGAGCTGAAAAAAATCATTCTGGGTGAGGTAACTGAGGTACAGGAAGATAAATGGTACATGTTTTCTATCATCTGTGGCAATCAGAGTTGAATTTTCAGTTAAGTATGTTCCATTTGGAATTTCCATAGATGTAAGGAGTTAGTAAGGGCCTGTGCAAAGGTGGATCTCAATGGAATGGAAATATAAGGTGGCTCACAAAGGAAGGGAAATATAAAGTAGTGGTATGAAAGATTAAAAGGAATGATGGAAAAAGAAGGGTTATGTGTTGTGGGACTTGGATGACAAAATAGAGAAGGGGACAGGGAAGGGGAAATAACACTGAAGAAGTTTTGAAAAAGGCATATGAAAAATTATTACAGCTTCTGCTTTCTAAAATACACACATACAAAAAGAGCTAGAACAAGTTTACCCTGCAAGGAGGTGCAATGTTTTTAATTGGGTACTATAAGCCAGCAAATTAAAATAATTTCCAATGATGGGTTATCATTTATGGAGTTATTAACCATTGAGATGCCATAGATTACCAGACATCATAGGCAATTGCCAATTCTCTTGGTTACTTTCCAGATATTGAAAGTAAACCTCGGTTGCTAAATATAACACATACTTGAGTCACAGAACATGAGAATATCAAGCTGACACTTACCTAGGAGATTCATCCCTACTAGGTAGCTTTCATAATGCTGGAAGGAGTTAGGCAGGCTACTGGAGGAGAACATGTGAAACTATTTTGCTCTGAGCCAGTTTTTTACAAATCTTATTAAGAGTGTATCCATATTTAAGAAAATATAATTATTGTAAACAGGGAATCTTAACTTTTATTTTAGAGTTTTGGATTTTTTACCTTAGAAAATTTAATAACTTTTAATTATAATATGATTACTAAATCATATTAATGTCATATCTCTTCCTTGAAACTTTCATCCTTATAACCCTTTTATAGCATACTTTACCTTTTATTTTAAGCAATCAAATAAGAGTCCCAAATACATTTGTCTTAGTCAGGGCTTCTATTCCTGCACAAATATCATGACCAAGAAGCAAGTTGGAGAGAAAAGGGTTTATTCAGCTTACACTTCCACATTGCTATTCATCGCTAAAGGAAGTCAGGACTGAAACTCAAGCAGGTCAGGTAGCAGAAGCTGATGCAGAGGTCATAGAGGGATGTTAGTTACTGGCTTGCTTCCCCTGCCTTGCTCAGTCTGCTTTCTTGTAGAACCCAAGACTAGCAGCCCAGAATAGCACCACCCACAATGGGCCCTTCACACTTGATCACTAATTGGGAAAATGCCTGACAGCTGGATCTCATGGAGGCATTTCCCCAACTGAAGCTCCTTTCTCTGTGATAACTCCAGCTTGTGTCAAGTTGATACACAAAACCAGCAAGTAAAACATTATAAAACATAAATGATAATTATTGTGAAATGAAATGCATTAGACCTTTGTATGCCTTTAAGTAAGCTAAGCAGATTTCAAAATTACCATTTTCCTTTATTTACATATTATAAAAGTTCTATTTTATCTAGGCTTGGTCAAAATAATGACCCTAAAGAACCTGGTTTTTAAAGCAGTCACTAGTGATCAAAAATTATCCCAGAATGTTAGTATCTATAACACAGATAGATGATAGATAGATAGATGATAGATAGATAGATAGATAGATAGATAGATAGATAGATAGATAGATAGATATGGGTAGACAGATGATATAGCTATAATATGTTTGCTCTCCTGCTCTGTCTTTGTCATTGTTGCTCTGTCTCTGTCTTACACAGGCATACACACATTTTGGATATATATTCCAATGATATTAATCTTATGAAATGCCCACAGAGTTTGTTGTGTTGTTATCTGATTTTGGAATTTTATTGCTTAACACATTGTTTAATATGCAAAACCTGAGTTGTGATACTTTAATCAGGAATTTTCAGTTTTACATATCTACAAGGTAAATAACATAAGCCCTAACCATAAGATCAACTGGAAAACAAAATGCTAGTTCTTTAAACATTGTCTGTTTTCTCCAGTTTTACATTGGAGGGATGGTTTGGAAAACAGTCGAATACTAGCTAATTAACTTTTTGAAAGAAACAAAAATACACAGAGAGTAGCAAAACCAAGATTATCTAAACAAATAAGGGTTTAATAACTAGTTCAGATTTAACCAATGGACCATCAACCAAGAGAGATCTGAAGCCAGAATGAGCACATATGAATCTTCCTGTGGAGACAACACCGGATGTTTTGGTTCAAATGGTATGGATCTTGATTAAAAGTTAGTTTTCTCAGAGCCCCACA
This sequence comes from Montemys delectorum, assembly GCA_019843815.1. Taxonomy (NCBI): domain Eukaryota; kingdom Metazoa; phylum Chordata; class Mammalia; order Rodentia; family Muridae; genus Montemys; species Montemys delectorum. Next base: position 7,243 of record JADRCD010169495.1, on the reverse strand, counting down.
TTTAAATATTAAAAACTACTCATTCAAAAGCCTATTTCTAATCTTAAAGAAAATATGAGGTACTCCAAATTCAATATCCCATGAAATAAGTTTTATGAAGTCATTTCTATTAGTAACAGAATAAAGAAAGTAACAAATCAAGGCACACTTTAAATACATTGATGGAAAAATCAGGTAGGTGGGTTAGAGCCAAACAGTGTAATCCTGAATCTGAGGTCTCAGTTGCTGTGTGTGATGTTCTTAACTTTGGGTTGCTGAACCATTAGAAGGTAGAGAGTAAGGGGCTTTTCCACAACAGACATGGGGAGCTCTCAGAAGTGGCTCATCCATGAAGTCAGGGACAGAATTGGATTTTCTTTTTTAGGGACTTCCATGTTTCTTAGGAAATGTATGTATGGTGATGTCAAGTTTCTTAGCTATGGTAATTTTCAAAATACACAAATAAATAAAAACCATCATATTTTATGTACCACAAGTTACATAATAATGGTATTTATTGTATTTGTTAACTGAATTTTCTTAAACATGAAAAAAATCATAAAGTCTCCCAATGAAACCATTACCTTGAATAAATTATTTTTCTCAAAGGTTGATAATTCCTTGGAGGCATCCTATGATACTCTAAATCCTAGCTGTATGATTCCTTACCCTTGGTCTTCAGAGTTTCAACTCTGAATATAGCTTCATAAAATTTCATGGACTCCTCCTTCTTGGGTTAAATCCTTCTGGTGTTGATGAAGTGAAGTTCTGTCTTCCTCACCTTTGAGACACTTGGATTCCAACTTCATCTCTATGGAACACCATGGACCCAACAAAAGGATGAAAGAAGCCAAAACAGGAAGGAAGTGGTCCCAGAAAATGAAACTTTCCTGTTGCCATGTTTCATTTAGCTGAAGTTGTCTATTGGTTCTATACATACTCAACTTAAGACATAGTCTTCATTGTACTTTTGTCCAGGATCTGTGCCTTGAAATTGTAGCAGCCTTGACTTATCTCCTCAGCCTGTTAGTTCTGCCTGTACTTTTCCCTATTTGAGTCTGTTCTGAAAGTACTTTTGAAAGACAACTCTAGAATAAGTGTGGAGCTCTTGTGTTGAGTTCTATCATGCCACGAATCAAGCAGCCTGATGTCCAACCAGCACTGGTTGCTCTCCAATGCCTGCCAGTGGGTTTGAGAACCTTGAAGGTCACTTGCTTCCTTCATATAGGGGGTGCATTAAGCAGGGTGGTGATCAGGTTCCTTAGTCTACCTTACTGTTGGCCAGTTGGTCAATATATCTCCAGGTAACTTTCTTCTCAAACTGATTTTAATTCTATTGCTTTTTTTGAACTATATCAAGGAGAAGTAAAACTCCAGATAACAATTATGAATGAATCACTTCTGACAGTGGGAACCTATGTTAGATTGATATTTGAGCTCTAATGGGCTAAGCAAGACTCTCTTTAGAGTAGTGGAGTCTGTGGGATTAATTAATTCAAAATAAAAATATGTAATAGCTTTTATTCTTAGTTGATGTAGAAACTAAGAATACAAAAGGATAGGAAAAGTAAAGAATATAGCTATATTTTTTTATTGTGCCATAAATGAGAATGGCTGTGTGGACTTCTCATGCATAATAACCTTTTGATTTTCACATTAATCCTAGGAGTAGATGTTTAGCAATTTCAGAAAAAAAGTTCTAATTTTTTTTAAGAAATAATAAAATGACCCTAGGACATGACTTCATCTCTTATATAGTGTGAAGATTCAGATATAATGCTAATTATTGAACACTGACCACAGAACAAGGTGTTCCCAAAACACCTTCATATCAAGCCTTAGATACTAGAAATAAAATATGTGAAAGTATTAAATATTTTGCTTAGGAAACATTTATGAATCTCTTTAATGCATAGTGATGGTACAGATGCAAAGTTTATTGTGTTTAGTGAAAGAATCACTTTGTAGTTCACACAGGAAGGTTGAGAGCCACACCCAATTATGGCTTGTAGAGCTCCGAGTCAGACTGAAGAAAAAGAACCATAAACAAGCAAGCACAAATCTGGTACTTTCTGTCCAAGGGAAATTCATCCTATTTGCTTTTGTCTAGAGCTATTGACTTTAGTAAATGACCAGCTGCATATTTGAACTCACAATGGTTGTGACAGCATGCAGAAGCCCTGAAAATCTCAAGCCAGGCAAATTGGAAAAGGGGGGTTGTGATGGGTAAGGAATCTCACCTCTGGCTGAGGTTCTATTGACAATTGATAGCCACTGGGAAAGAGAGAGTCAGTTTTCTTTAAGGTTATGGTCCTTCCTGTTGACCAAGTTCCAGGCAATCCAGGTATGGCTACACAATCAAGAGTATATGAACAGAAGAAACTTAATTTGATTTTTTTTTATTTTGAAAAAGTAGACACAAAGTTATGTAGGTAGAATAGGTGCTGTGTATCTAGGAGGAATGGAAGGAGGAATTAGTAATGATTAAGCTGCGCAGTACAAAATTATCAAAGTACTAATAACAGAAGAAAACAACATACATTAAAATATCAAAAATTATCATCAGTCTAAAAATATTTTCAGAGACATCAAGGGGTCAAGGATTTGTTTCATGTTTATTTTCTTACAATGTGTTATTTTGAACACATTGACGACCAATGTAAAAGTGGGAAGAAATTCCAAGTGCCTGCAAATGATTTTGCTAGTTCAGGTAATGAAACCAGTAATTGCTGGGAGCTGTGTGTTTTGATTCTGAAACTGCTGTATAAGGACCTTCATACTTTCTACAAGAGCTAAAAGTGCATATCTAGAGTTGATTAAGCATGTGGTTGAGAACCTCTGCAGAGAGCTAAGGAGAAAGGTGGAAATGTCTGTCCTACCCTGGTCCTCATGGCTAATATGCTCCTCTGTGGTGTTAGTAGGCACTGGGATGGAAGAGTTATTTTTTCTCCAATTGACAAGGACACAGATGGGTGTGTCATTTCACCAGAATGAACAAATAAAATTTGAGTGGAGAAAGCATGGTATTGCACCTTTCTTGCCCTCTAAGGAATTGGAGTCATTTGGTACGATAGAATACACCAATCCTAAAATTGTGGATGTTGGAGGTCTCTTTTCTTCTCCTGTAACTGACTATACTTGTCTAAGGAGATCACAGCTATTCAAAATGAATGCCAAGCAAACGTAATTTAGCAAAACATTCCCAGAGATTGATGGTGCCTTCTTCAGCAAAGTCCAAGTCACAAAGCATATTACCTCATTTATCAAAACACATTCTATTAGACGGAAATGTTTTCCGAGGGCAAAAACAAATACCAAAACATTCTTCCTAACATATTAAGTATTTATATGAATTATAGTCCACCATATTTTCTTTAATTCATCTTTTAAATATGAACATTCATGAGTAAAATTTAAAGGGATAAATGTGGATGTGATTCCAGTCCCATCTTTATCTGAATAAGTGGGCTTTTTTTCACTATTCTATTTCATTTCTCAGCCTCACATATTTTTATGGAATCAATACTGTTTTAAAACTGTCATGCATTGTGGATGTTTATATCTCTTTAACCATCACACCCTTCTTTTAAGATTCGCTGGTCTTGGGATCTCATAAGGTTGCTGGGTGTGTATCACTAGCAAGGTTGAACAGAGCATCTGCCATGCTGCATAAGTCTCCAGAGCTAGGAGGACCCTTCCCTGTTTTTCTAACATGGCAATGGACAGTATCTCTATTACCTGCCATTGTCGGTCAGTAGAGCTGCTCTAAGAAAGTGATACAGCTGTGGCTTAGGTTGTGCTTTGATGTTGAACTAGTTCTAGCAGGTTTCAACTGGGGCTGATTCCTAACTTCTGATGCTTTCAAATAAACTAAACATACCCCAGCCTCCCTAAAGATCTGCTGATCTGCTTCTTAGGGAACATTAAGCTAGTTCTATCATGCCTAGGAAGGACTCACTCAGCATGCCTGCCATTAGTTTAGCATTGTCCATCATAGAAATGTTGTGGAATCACCGGGTGTCTGAAGTCAAATAACATGTTTGATGCAGTCCTCACCACTTATCAGTCTGTGACCTCGAGCGGAGCTCCAAATTCTTTTAAATACCACCTTCCCCGCCTGTCACCAGGTCGATGCTAACTCTCCTCAGACTACTACATGGGTGATCTAAGCTGTCAAACAGCATGGACTTTGTAGAGCATCATGTCTGAAAAAACGCTTATAAGTATTCCCCAAAAATTATAGCACAGATATTCTTTTTTTTTTTTTTTTTAATTAGGTATTTTCTTCATTCACATGTACACTTTCCCTCTCCCATTTTCCCCTCCAAAACAAACAAACAAACAAACAAACAAACAAACACAAGAACAAACCCCTTCTGCCTCCCCCCTCCCAATGCCTGTCCCCCCACCCTCTCCCACCCATTCTTAAAGCAATTGTGATTTATGTTTATATTTATTGTAATTTATGTTTCCAACCTGAATAGGTGAAGTAGGAAGAACTTCATAGTCTTAGCAAAATGTTCAGAAACAGAGAGCTTTTTGAGTCTTTGAACATTAACTCTCTCACTTTAAAGCTGACTTTTAAGCAAATCAGACTTCAACCTCTAGTACTTAACTATTCACTTGTTGAATGACATAAAATAATATAAAATTGTAATATAAGATCTTTATCAAATTTTACTCTAATTTGTAAGTTTTCAATTATTAATCTTTACTGCATTAAAATTTGATTTATAGCTCCCACTGTATGCCAGTCTTTGCTCTAAATGTTTTAGTTATTTTACTTTTGTATTAATTGTTTCCACCATCATTATATTATTGTATCTAATGAACTTGAAGTTAGAAAAGAATTCGTACCTGTTCATTTACTTCATTATGTGGCTTATGCCAACTTGAGACCAGAAAGCAGTACATAAGACAGTATGTCAAAAACAAATAGATGGGTGGGTCAATCCACACTTCTACATAAGTTTAGAAAATTAATTTCTTTCTGTGTTCACTTACTTATATGTAAGATGAGAAAGAATAATAATAGTTACTTTCTGAAATAGTTGTTGGAAAAATTGAATTATCATGCATAGTATGATTAGAATAGAGACCCATCCATAGCCAGCACTGACAAAGTTCTAAAGCAGATAGATGGCTTCTAATTTAATCATGCTTATGAATGCTGCTGTTTTGTATCAACTAAATTCATGTTCCATTGTGTCCCACAAAAGTCACCATAACCTCCAGAAGCCCTGTCTTTTCCATCAATTAGCAACTTTCAACATGTTCAAATTCCCTTTCTTTGAAGTGACATCAATGCCACATATACATGTCCTACCCTCTTAGACATGTCCTTGTACTACAAGGACAGTCACGAGCAAGAAATGGAGCCAACACTCTTTCTAGTGAACCTATATTTCTGTAGGTCATTGACTGGAGCTGTTGTTATTTCTGGTCTTTATTGAGAGGGATATTGGCTATAATTAGAATACATATTTAAAACAACAGAAACCAAAGAACATAGATAAAGCATCCCAAATTTCAACACATTTACTTCTATGTCTGTCTCTGTCTCTCTCTGTCTCTGTCACTCTCTGTCTCTTTCTCTGTCTCTCTGTCTCTGTCTCTGCCTCTCTCTCTCTCTCTCTCTCAATCTGATTTTCATTCTCTTTGCCATCTCTGTTTTCCCTTCATGTTAGCATCATTTCTAAGCTTAGAATCTTTCCCTACTACCTCGCTTTACATAATGATTCCACAAATGTTTTACTGGACTTAGAAATATGCCCGAGTAGTTTATAATTACTAACATAGTAAATTAAGTTGTTGTGACTGTTAGTTTATAGCCTCAATCTTGTACAACCTTTTTCATGACAAATATACTTGTGAGAAATCAAGTTACATGAGAAGGGGTTTACTTTGGATCAAGGTTTTATTTCACAGTAGCAAGCTTTGCTTGCTTTGGGCCTAAAGAAGGACACAGAAACTCTACTTCGTGGTAGCTGGAAAGTAAAGTGAAAGAGGAAGCAGCCAGTCACATTTGAGATGTGATTTCCTATCTTTCAGCTCCTCCTTCTGAAGGTTTACCCTTTGAAGAACATCAGTGGTTGAGGACTAAGCCTGCATTTCATATGCCTTTTATAGAACATCGAAAATCCAATCATGATAACTTGTGATAGAGTATATAACACCAAATTTGCCTTCCTGCCACAAGGAACTAGCAAACCAAAACAGAAAGCACCCAAAGCAAAACCTAAACGGCTCTGTTGAAGCATGGCTTCTGTTCGAAATCTGTTCTGATTTATGTGCTGGTTTGTGATGCCTGAGTACAGATGCAACCATAAAGGTACGCTCAAAGACTCTCTCAGTAGTCCTTGGGGCTGCTCATCACCAGTCTTTGTCAAAAGAAAGACAGAAACTCAAGGGGGAAATGTTTCACTAGTGTGAAGTGTCAGAAAGCACAGCAGAGAAAGGGAAGGTAACTAGCTGAGAATCATGAGTCTTGGGTAATGAGGAGTATATACAAGATCACAATGACCAGCTGAACAATTGTCCATCAACTTGCATGGGCCCACAGTAAACTTTTGATGAGACAAAGTGGAGAAACATTACAAAATAACTCGGAGGCATCATGAGGTAGTTCAGAAGAATCATGCCTTTAAAGGAAGACAAACTTAGGCACTTTGTAAACACAAAAAGATGTTTGCAATAAAATTTTAAAAAGCAACCCTCAGAATAAACAAGTGTATTCACATATACATAGTGAATACCTCCTTGCCACTCAGCTCTCAAAATTGACAAGATGTGGAAATTTAAAAACGCAATCTTTTTAATGAGAAATACCCAATAATCACTATCTGACTTGCCTTGAAACCTCAAAAAAATCCATGTGGAAAAAGTCAATGAATAGAAACAAACTAAAACTTGTCCAAATGATTGAATTATCAGATACCATTTAAAATAAATTACAAAAGGGCCCAAGACATACTGTAATGAACAGGTGTCTAGTGTGTGCAATTCATACATGAGTGGAGTAAGGAAGCAGTTGTCAGGATAAAATAGGATCATTCAAGTTTTGTTAAGATACTAAGCACAAAAATAGTTATGAAATAATAAGAATATTTTGTTTACTTCTATCAGTTTTGGGTTTCACATTGAGGTCTGCTTATTTAGAGTTGATTTTTGTGTGAAGTGATAAATACCAGACTAAATTGTTCATTCTACATGTGTACATTCAGGTTTTCTAACACCATTTGTTGATGATGCTATTCTTTCCTCC
>JADRCD010169493.1:2066-12370 GCA_019843815.1 Montemys delectorum | reverse complement strand
CAAGACTGGCCCAGTGGCTGGGATGCAGGTTGAGTCTTAGGCCTGAAGTCTGGCCAGTAGTCTGAGGCTGGCAGGGGTTCCAGAGGGAATTCTCTCCCCAGCAAATATGAACTCTGCACTGGGCCACCAAAGTGAAGGCTCTGATGCAAGTTGTGGTGTTGCTGAAGATTTGAGAGCCCCCTCCTTCTGAAGCCTTTAGCAAGGCCAAGGCTCTGTAGTATATTTCAAGGCCCTGAGTCTGATGCTTTTGCCCTGGAGAGCATGAGGAGGGGTGGGGTCTGTGAAAAGGACCCCCCCAATGGAGGGGTTGGGTAAAAGGGAGCCCAGGCCCTGCACCATCTAGCCTGGGGTCGTCATCTTGATGATTATTATCGGCCCTTAGGTATGCACATCAATATCGGTTAGTCCTTTCACAGGAGTGTGCAAGCTCTACCCCATCACTGAGCTTCCGAGAACTTAGTCACCGAGGAAGAAAGTCCTACCCTGTGCACATGAACTACACTGCACTCCCTTGCTGCCCTCTGGCCGCTCTATGAGAGAGAGGGAAGGATGGAGGAGGTATCCACCTCTCCTGATCGCTTCTTACCTCCAGGAGAGCTCTGAAACCATATGCCCTGCCTTCACGCACTCCACACCACAGGAGGGAGAGCATCAGGAGGCAGGCAAGGTTGAGCAGAGAACACAGGAGGCCAGGAGACAAGCAGGGCTGGGCAGCGCAGGGGTGGTGGTGGATAGGATGGGTGGGTAGGAGGTTTGCTCTGCGAGTCTCCACCACGACCCCCATACGGCAGCCTCCAAGGGTTGCTAAAAATAGCCCCTTCTCCCTCTCCACCCCTCAGACATTCCAGCCAGTGTGCACGTGAGTCTGTGTCTACGGCAGCTCTTTCTGAAGTGTTACCCTCTGTGTCCCCTGAACCTCCCTTCTTCAGCTGGGGCTGAGTCTCTTCAGAGCCTAGGAGCAATCGGTTGCCATAACAACCCCTCTCCCACTCCAGAACATTCCTGGACCTGCCTCCTTCGGCTGATGTTTCTCAGGGGACTTTGCAAAGTGGTTTCTGAGAAAGGAGAAAAGCAGGCCAAACCTCGTGTGCTCTGTCCTTGGGACAGTGAGAGCCAGGTCTGCAACCTGCCCTATCTGCAGACAGCCCTCCGGATCAACTCACACCCTCTCCTTGTGAGCCTGGTGCTTGAGTGCTTCGTGTTTCCAGACTCTGTTTGGCTGTAGAAGCATGGTATGAGGATTCTGGAAGAGCAGACTCCAGCCTGGTGTTATCGTCCACTGGGTGACCAAGGCCCCGAGAGACAGACAGTTCAGGCCATGAAACAGTCTGGGTACAAACCAGGGTTCAGGTCTTGAGGCCATCCTCCTGTCCAGGTGGCCTCTGCTATGGGTTACATGTAGTTTGAGCATGTCCCTAAAGGTTCATGTATTAGGATCTCAGGGTGGCAGTGCTGGGAGGTGACACCTTGAGGAGACTTGGCCTACGTCTTACATCAGCTGAGGGCCCATCAGCAGAAGGACTGTGTGATCACTCAAAAGTTTCCCTGGTCTCCTGTGCTGGGGATGGACTCTTTTTGTCCCAATACTTCTGATCTCTTGCCTAGGGTGTAGGCTCTCCTACCCTCATGCCTCTGGTCTCTCCTTGGGTATAATCTATGGTCACCCTACACTCTTACTGTTATGACACGCTCCATGGGGCCCTCAGTAGCACTGAAAGCAATTGGTGCTGCTGCAGCCTGATGGGATTTGGATCTCCAGCACACTGAGTTAAATAAACTTCTTTACCTGCCTCAGGAATTTCATTACAGTCACTAACAGAACTCTCCTAGAGCTTGTGGGAGACCCACGCCACTTCCAAACACTTCCTTGGGGAGACTCAGAAATTCGGAGAACTCCCATGAGCCTCAGCTGTAAAGCTCAGGACACAGTAGCCTTCAAGCATCTCTTTTGTGGACTCTCAGAAAGAACATGGTTTGTCCTGGAAGATCCCACAGGCACCAAAATCTCTGTTGTCCAGTTTCCACTAAACGTAGGACCTTTGTCTCACCTGTGGGCAAGGCCTGGCCAAAGCTGATATGTTTATTTTGGAATATCCAGTGGCCCTGCCTGTGCTTTATTCACAAGTCAATCCTACCTTTTAAGCAGAGGCTGCTAACTGCCAATAGCTGAGATTTTACAGCAAAGTCAAGTTGAAAGCTCTCCAGGCTCCTCAGAGAAAGCCGTGGCCGAGGATCCAGTTCAGAGCCGGCTCCCGCAGCAATGCCTTTGAAGCCGTAACTGCCACTTCAGGACTATCAGTGCTGTCCCTGGCTTCTCCAGCACAGTTCTATCACCTTGTTGTGTTAACATAAAAATTAAACACGAGAGATGAGTTTGCTAAAGCGGCTTCATAGTCATGGATCAAATGGTGGCAGCTGGACTTGAGGAAGAGGCGCCAGCTGGAGCCAAGGTAGAAGCTCCTTCCAGGTTCTGGAGTGGAAGGAGAATGGCCTGAGCAGGAACGGGCCAGCATCCTCCTTCCACACAGCTACGGGTGTCATTGCTGCTGTGCATTGTGGGTAGTGAGGGAAAGGGCTGACAAGATCAAAAGCAAATTGACAATGGAGGCAGGGGGATGACTCCATTGGTAAACTGCCTTTTTTTTTTTATGTCAACATGATTGCCTGAGTTCAGTCCACTGAACCCACATTTTGTGTGACACACACAGAGACACACTTATATACACATATAAACACATAAGGAGAGAGAAAGAGACAGAGACAGAGAGACAGAGAGAAAAACCAGGAGAAAGTTAGAGGCCCCTGGGCACGTACCCTCTCTTTTTCAGTCCCTCAGATAGCAGCTTGACAAGCATTTGTCTCCTCTGACTCGACCCATGGTAGAGCAGGGTACTGTGGGGGTGACTTGCTCACCTCTGCAGATTCAAGTGTGACGGCTGAGCCAGCTCCTGGGCTCTGTGCACACAAGCTTCCCCACAGGGAAAGCACAAACACTAAGTCACTCAGCAAATCCCCGAGAACACGGCTCAGACCCAAGTGTAGAGTACCTGTCCGGTCCACTGTGGTAGCAGCAAATATGCTTTAGAGTCTCTCTGTGCCCTTTGAGAGGACTCCAGTTGATTGCTCCCATACCTACTCTGGGACATTAGGACAGGTTGACTTCCGTGTGACTCACCTCACACTTAAGATCAGAACCCTTAACTGTCTGGCCCTTGGCTGAGATAACCTCACTAACAGCTCTGAGATCCATGAGCACAGACAAGCCCACTGTCTGGTCTCAAGGGACTAGGGAAAGGAGTCTGAAGTGAGCCCCAGTGGCAGCATGCAAAGAAAGGAGTTGGAAGGCATGCTCTTGCTGTGGAACAGGGTACTGAAAGCACAGTTCCCATTGGTTCATGGAGTGGGGTGGTGATGTCCCATGTCTGACAGGACAGTTCCCATTGGTTCCCTTGGTGTCCTGTGACTGAAAGGTCAGTTCCCATTGGTTTCCTGGACTGGTATGTTTTGCACTTAACAGAAATAAGGAGACAAAGGAGGCTTTCCCCTTACAAGGGGATTTTTTTTTTGTACGACTTATAGTGGTTTCAGAGCTTCAAAGGGTCATGCTGGACGGGGGAGGTGTTCCAACCAAGGAGAACAGATATGCCCCAGCTACAAAGAGTGAGGTGCATAAGCCAGGGAGAGCAGTGGTATCCCAGCTATTAGAGAAGAGGGCCCAGCAATGGGGAGAGGAGTTTGCCAGCTGGGAAGAGTCAGGGGTCCCAGACAAGGAGGGCAGAGGTGTGCCAGCTGTGAAGTAGACTCTCCTGGAAGAAGATGGAAGCCACCACAGTCGAAAGCCAGGCTCTGCTCATTTTTGAAGAGCTCCTTCATACGAGGCATCCTCAGGAGGCCGTTCTACCATAGGGCACCAGGGACTGCATAAGGTCCCTGGTGCTGGGTGACAGTGCAGCACAGGCCCCCAGGCTAACTGTACACAGCCCTGCCCCAACCTCTGCTGAGTAGTGGCAACATGTTGGTTCCCCTGGGCTTATGCACAATGAGGTCAGAAATGGCTCAGGAGCACCTGAGGCTCTGATAAAGCCTGTCACGAAGTCCCAGAGGGGACATGGGAGCTGATTAACTGCAGCACTCTCAAAACCAGAGGACACATGCCAAAGCCAAATCCTGCCACAAGCATGAGCGCTGCAAACATGAGTACTGGGAACCCTGATGAAGCTGCCTGACCTGACGCAGCTAGGGGACTGTTAGCAGAGTGCTTGTCCCACAAGCACTGAGGCAGAGCCTGAGCCCCAGAACCCAAGCAAGAACCCCAGGAAGGCAGTATGCGAACTCCATTCCAGCACTAGAGGTGCAGGGTCAGGGGTCAGAGTCAGCCAGCAGCCAGCTGAGCTTCCTGGGTGAACTCCAGGTTCAGCGACAGTCCCTGTCTCCAAAAACAAGACAACAAAACAACAAAAGTGCAAGAAGGCAGACAGCTTCTTAAGAAAGGACGCTTGAGGTTGACTTCGAGCTTCTACCTACGTATGCCGTTGTACCTAAACACACACAAACATGCACGCGCGCGCGCATACACACACCCACGTGCACACACAAGCACACACTCGCGCGCACACACACACACAAACTATGCACATGTAGCTAAGAAGACTGCTCCCAGAGTACCTAGGGGTACCATGTGACTCACAGGAGGGACAGAGTCTGGGATGGCAGCAGGCTGAATATGGCCATGCACTTTGCTCCTCCCGTGGAGAGATGGAGCCTGTTTTCCTGTCCTTGGACCACTGTAGGTCCTAGGGGCCCACTGGCTGGGTGGAACACAGAAGTGACATTCTCGGCTTTCCACACAGTATTATTCTGAGCCTCACAGCTGCTGCCTGGGCCTCTAAGAAAACTCACGTTTGGGACGCTTCCCTGTAGGAAAGCGGGTGCTGTGTCTTCTGGGCACTGCGTTCTGTATTCACTGAGAAGCACAAGCCTATGAGAGGACCTGAGGACAGACACAGCTGAAACAGCACCACCAGTGGTGCCAAGCCAGGGTCGTGTGACCAGGAAGCCCTGCCAACCCAACCACTGGCGACGGACCTCCTTGGAACCCCTCTCCAGAGTCAAGTGCAAAGCTAACAAAACTGAAGATGCGGTCCCCTGTCCACGTGGAGCACCTACATGGTTGATTCTGAAGCAAAACAACCTGAGCTGTAGCCTGACTCCAGGAGTGCTCAGAGAAGTAACCTGAAAGTCCGGAGCCGAGCGTTAACGGTCTGCCAGCGTGCCAGCCCCAGCCCTGCAAATGTCATGCTTCCAGGGAGTGCAACCAGGGAAAGTTCAAGGTAATAATATCAGAACTCGCTCCCTTTCTTTTGACATTTTACTGCAAAGCGAGATCGGATGGGTATATTTAGTTCCTTTTGTTGGTGAACGTTTCAAAGGTGCTTCTGTGTGGCTTTCATTAGCATCAGGTATGCAAATGTGGAACCTGCTCCTTCTCCTGCTGAATCACACCATAGACTGACAGGTGAAGACACATCCCTCTCTAGGACAGAGACCTCTCGGGGCTCCTATTTTGGGTTCTGGAACTTGGTTCAAGCAGAAACCTACCCCCTGCTATGGTGAGGTTCATAAGAGAAAGCCCCACTTCTACCTCTGAGTGAATGCCTGCCAGATGTCGTCTTTGTAAGATCTCCACAACCCAAGGGAGTCTGTGTTCTCAATCACATGGCACGTATGAGAACCAATCATGTCGGTAGTCGCAGTCAGGTAACATTTCTGGGAGCCAATTGGAATGCTCTGCTCAGTCACATGACTCCTCTGGTAGCCAATGAAAACCTTCTCAATCATGTGACACTGAGAGTCAATGAAAGTTATTGTCTTGATCATATGTCACTTCCATGACCCGATGGCGGCTCTCTTCTCGGTCACATGCCTTCCTTGGGACCACTGGCAAGCTTGGTGCTAGCCCAGGCAGCTTTTCAGGGGAGTTCAAGCTATAGAGCACGTCCCTGCTGCATCTGCAGGCCTCCCCCCCCCCAAACTACAGTGTTATTCACTGTCTGTAGAGTGGGCAGCCTTAGCTCCTAGTAGTGTGGCTCCTGAGAACTGGGTCATGCAGGCTCCCAACTGGCAGGTAGCATATGCTTCAGGCCCCCCCTGAGGTACCCCTGTCTGCTTGTTGTCTCTGTGGCTTTCTTATCATTTTTAATGCATGCTCCTTAGAGAATTACCTTGCTTGGCTTCACGCTGAGCTCCTGGTGTTCTCACGGAGGAGCACAGACACTCCAGTCAGACTGTCTGTCGCTGCCAATCAGAGGCGCTGGAAGTAAGTCAGAGGTTCCAGCCCCCATCTGCACACACTGTAGCTGTCCTGTGCTGGCTGGGCAGGAGGGTGGGGCTTCCTCCAAATGAGACCGGCTGAGCATCTCCAGAGTAGGGAATAGTGCCCTGGGACCTGGAGCTCAGTGGCAAAAGGAGAAATGAGGTCACCTTCTGTTCAGCATGAACTCTAGGGGCCACACCCCTGACAGCGAGCCCACAGCCGCTAATTAGACAGTGCAAAGCGCTCCCGCAGAAGAGAAGCCGGTGTGTGCATCGCGATTGACAACTTGATGGGATTTAGCCTCAACATGGAAACAACCTCCGGCCATGTCTATGACAGATCATCTCTACACTAGGGTTAATTAAGGAGGAAAGATCATCCTAAATGTTGGCTGCGTAGAAACAAAGAGGGCTGAGAGCTGTCCGTCATTTCTCTCTACTTCCTGCCTATGGACACGGTGTTTTTGCCCACCATGATGGACCATACCCTGAGACTATGAACCAAAATAGAGCCTTCTTCCTGAGATTGTTTGCGTCGACTAGAAAAGCAACGAGTATGGTCTGCGACGTTCTGGAATGCTGCTCTGCAGGGAACAGCCTTCTCTCCTCTCACAGCCATGCCAGGGTCTCCTGGAGCTCTGTGTGCGCAGATAGTAAAGAGTACCGAAGAAGACAAGCCACATTCATTAGGAGCAGGAGGTGTGGCCTTGTTGAAATAGCCGTGGCATTGCTGGAGGTTGTTTGTCTGTGGAGCAGCTGTTGAGGTCTCCTAGTGCAGAAGAGACCTGGCAGAGCCTGAAGAGAGCCTTCAGATCAAGACATAGAACTCTTGGTTCTAGAACACCATGTCTGCCCGGACGCTGCCATGATGATAATGGACTGAACCTCTGAATCTGTAAGCCAGCCCCAATTAAACGTTGTTCTTTATAAAAGTTACCTTGATCTCGGTGTCTCTTCACAGCAATAAAACCCTAATGAAGAAATCTACCCAAGATCAAGTTTACCCTACTAATCATACATGCTAAGAGATTATGGGGCTGGGAAAGCATGAAGCCAAGAGGGGCAGGCCTGGAGTAAGAGTGGGGATGAGGAGTGTCCAAATTCTGGAAATCTTGTCCTGAAATCAGCAAGAGTAGGACTGCCCCCTCTGCCTTGTACCCCTATCTTTGCCCCCTCTGGAGGAAGTCACGTAGCCGGTAGCCAGGTTAAACTTTTTCTCCTCTAATAAGATCATCTCCAGCAGCACCTGGAGCTCCTCCTTATGCAAATGAGGCATCCCAATTGCCCTGGCCCTGGCCAATGATGTACACTCATCCTCATAGCCCCTACTCCACCCTCAAAGGTTTAAATACCCTTTTCCCCTCAATAAAATGAGCTGTCTCACTGAAGCTGCCTCCTAAGAGTCTGCTATCATCTTGCTCACTGCTGCCCAAGGTCCCTTACCTCTCAGCCGTCCTGCCTCACTTTTGGACCAGAGCCAATCACAGCGCTGGGGGTTTGGGGGGGGGGTGGAGCCTGAACGGCTGGAGATGAAAATCACGATGGATGGCACAGAGATGTACTGTAGTAAAAGTCTTGAAACGGCTCCCAGACCCTTGTTGTACTGTGGAGACCTTGGGAATCGAGGCCCAAGAAAGGCAAAGTCACCGTGATAACATAGCAGTGAACACTAGGCCCTGATGGCTGGCAACAATCATGTTATAGTGATGTTTATCTTGAGCCAGAATGATATTCTAGCACTGTGTATGGGCACACACACACACACACACACACACACATATGTACAGGAATATATCAGGAAGAGTCTCCCTAGCCACCGGGTCCTGTTTACCAAAATTGTTTCAGAAAGTGAATGAATCATCTCAAGGGGTGGGGCATTTTTACCATCTCATAGGTGAGGTGACAAGAGCTTTAAAGTTTGGTGACTTGGTTGGTGTCACACAAAAGTGGTTAATAGGACCCAAACCAGGGCTGATGGAGCCAGGCTGGTTGGTGTCTGCATGTCCCGAATCCACAGTTCAACCCTCCAGTAACACCTGAGTGCTCAAGGTCCTGTGGTACAATGCCCCTTGCCTGGGTCCCTTCCTGTCTTCTATATAGCTAATCCACTGTTAACTGCTTTCAGCTGGTTTAACCCCATGGTAGAGATGAAAAACGTGCCTCTCTGCCCAGGCTAGCCTGCTCTTAACCACTGGGCCATCTCTCCAGTCTCCAATGCTACTATTTTAAGCATAATGAATATTTGCTTCAGATTCTGCTAATGTTTTACATGTCGCTGAACATTTCATTCTAAAAGATTAAGACACTTAGCAAAAGTACAAATCAAACTAATCATTATCAAGAGATCAAAGAGTCAACAGAACTAGACTCACAGCAGAACTTGTGTAGGGGATTTAGGGGGTACTCTGCACACAGCATGATCTATAGCTGCCCATCACTTGCAAGTCTGTGGGATGGACAAATTGTAAGCCATCACTAACAATTCAGTCAGCTTTACCAGAGAGGAGGCACATGCTGGAACTTCTCACACAAGACCCTTCGCAAATCTTCTGTGCATCTTTCTTTGTGAGGGAGTTACTTTGACAGGTAGAGAAACTGAGGTCATGGAGGGCTTAGTTGGGGAAGGGAGCCATGATGACAGATGAGGGCCACACCACTGAGTGTTCATTCCAGGCACGAGCAGCTTTTGGGGGTCCCATAGAACCCTACCATCCATACTACTGATGGATGTTCATTTCAGAGAACCAGCCAACAGTGTTGAGCAGAACAGCCAGTCATGTTGCTGCCTCCTCCCATTGTCCTTACCACACCGAGGTGATCAGCACACATGCCCAACAGGGATAAGAGGAAGACCACCTCCCAGAGAGGATGACTTGATTATTTATAGCCATGGCTTTCATTTCCTTGTTCCTTGCTGCAGGTAAAAAATGGATAATTTCCAGAGAACCAGTCAACGCTGTGCCTCACAAAGGGGGTGGGCTGTGGAGAACAGAGGAACAAGCAGCTGAGCAGTGTTCTTGGTGACATACAGATCCTCTGTCCAGCACTCATGACACCAGCACGCAGGATCCCATGTGCTATTGCTGGTTTTCACCGTGTTCAGTGAGACTCTAGCTCCCGGGTACACACCATACTGAAATTTCAGCCACACTTAGAAGAGCTTAGCCTGGGTGGAAGAGGACTTTGCAGGCGGAGCATGTCCCAACATCCCCTTCGTGGGATTCTGAGCACACCCTGTGAGGACCCCCAGGAAGCCGCCTGGCTCCATCACTGAAGCTTCTTATATGGGAAGCAACTTAGTTTCTATGTTAGAAAAGGTGGCAGCGTCTCTCCCAGCCAGGTGACCTGAGAAGGCGGCAGCTCCAAGGCTTGTTATACCCTGGCTGTTGTGGGGCTCCAAGCTCATTTTATACCTAATCTCCTATCACTCTTTGTACAACCAGGAAGCTTTAACTAGCCTCTCAACTCTGCCAGAGAACACGGAGACTTCTCTGAATTCCACACAAGAACCACTATGCCATCCTCTCCTGTCCCAGTGACCTCCACCCATCTGCTCCCAGGTCCCCTCCCTGAAAGATGGAAGGGAATTGCCTCAAGTTCCACTTCGCAGGAAGACCCGAGGAGCAGCGCCTGAGCCGTGCACCCCGTCCTGCAGCATCCTCTCTTGCTGTAAAAGTTGTGGGAGCAGCCAACAGTGACGAGGCACAGATTCAGGAGGACATAGACTTCCTGTGTGTGTTCTCCTTGTCTCAGTCACATCCATTCAGTCAGATGCTCTACAAGTTCCTTAACGTGGTTGGAAAGCTCCGGCACCCATGGCTGTGCCATTTCCTCGGTGAAACCATCCGAGGTCAGGCTCATCACAAGTTTGTCTGAATCGAAGACTGCTGATGGAAACCTGTTTCCTGACACCCGGAGACCTGAGACTGCTGATGGAGCCTGTTTCCTGACACCCGGAGACCTGAGACTGCTGATGGAGCCTGTTTCCTGAC
>JADRCD010169491.1:13162-24246 GCA_019843815.1 Montemys delectorum | reverse complement strand
TTTGTTTGTTTGTTTTTTGGAGGGGAACCTGGGAAAGGGAAAATTTACATGTAAATAAAGAAATTATCTAAAAAAAAAAAAAAAAGGGTAAGACGAAGTCTGTCTGAAACTAGCAAAGTTTTAGCAAGACCTGTTGCAAAATGATATCCTTTGATACCTCCTTGGGGGAGGTCTTTGTTTGTTTCTCTGGCATCTGACAACAACCCCTCTGGACAAAGTTCTCCAAGCTGAGAGAGTATACAGACTCCACGTATGTAAGCTAATTCACTTTTACCCAGCCATGGCAGCCACTATGCTCTCCACATGAGACTGTCAATTCACAAGTTCCATCACGAGACTCATTGGTCATCAAATAGTAGAAAATCTCTTGCATGCCCAGAGTGGTAGCAGGTTGTTCACATCAATGACGCTAGAGGACAGGACTATGAAAATGCTTGCCCTCAAATAGTGGACAGTCTCTGGGACTCCACAAACTAGCAACTTCAGTCTGGACATTAGAGAAGTTTGCAGAAACCCTACATGTGCCTTCTAGACACGGCTTCCCTGGTGTTCCACAGTAGCCAGTGCCTCTCAATTTCATCTGTTCTTGATTATCTACCATGACCCTACCTTCCAACAATTCAATTTAAATGTAGCAAAAATGTGGAATTCAGTTGTTGGAAGTGTAACACTTGGTTGGATGTCAAAATGTTCTAGGACATCCTAAAACTCTGTTTATTGCCCATAGCTAGACTCAAGTGGTGATGCTCCCAGCTGCAGCCCTCTCCATGAGATGCACATGAAGTGGATCCTTAGACATTGCAGAAACTGTTAACAAAATGCACATATTCACGTCCTCCAGTCTCAATTAGTTGTCCCAGCTGAGTACACATGACAAGCGCAATAGGTGAAATGAGTTAATTTAAATCTTCCCAAGCCATTCCAATGATCAGTTGCTTGCAGCAGTGGTTCTTCGCCAAAGTATGGCCTTCAAAGTGTGTGGAATGCAGTCTGCCAGTGTACAAGAAGATGTGGAGTTTATAGTACTATCCGTGTCACTATAGACCTTTAAAGGCCTATTTATGAGGTATTTTTACAACATATCTTATAGTATGGTACTAATTCTATTTTGCATAAAAGTATACAATGCATAAATACACATTTTTAGACTGAACATTCAAAGATTTTACCTGGTTATACACCACAAAGCCAGACTTTAAGAGATTGTTGCTGTTCAGTGTATTAAAACAGATAATTGTCTCAGCTACCCCATCACACAGATCCTTACTAAAGGCAAACATAAGGATAAGTGGGAGAAGCATTCCTGCTGGACCTGTTATAAACATGTATTTGTGACACATTGTAATAGGTAACATTGTACTTATTATGGGTCCTTTAATTTATACCACTAAAACATTTTATACTCTAGCTTCATTATATAATACTGACATTTATTGCTGAACAATGAGCAAACTGCCTGTATAAATTTGCTTACTGATAAATCTATGTTTCGCTGGCTCATTGTAAAAGAGAAAAATCAGAGAGATGAGTTTTTTTTAAAAGAAAAAAACTTATCTTAAAATGAGTTAAAAATATAGATTCAAAAGGCAAAAGACAATAGAAGGTAGAAATGCAGGAGTGTGATAGCTTTATGTACAGCTCAATGGAAGAGAGGGAAGGAAGGAAGAAAACACCAAAGACAAAGAGATATTTTCATGCAAGGAAAATATAAAAATTTTAGGCATGAAATTAAAGGTGAAATACCTTTGTTATAAACAATATAGCCTTGCCAATTGTGCTGAGTGAGAACTGGGTGGGACTGGCTGTGCCAAAATTAGATAAAGCACTAGCTAAACAAAGAGCTTATGGTATCCTGAGGCAGGAGCCAAAAAGTACAAAAAAGATCAGCTCAGTGGCACTCAGCCATTAGATACCAATGAAGCTAATCCACACTGTGAACTTCTGAGCAGAGTACATTTTCCTTCTTGTCTGTTCTCACAGATAATCATTAATTTTAAGTGCAGCCTGTGCAGGTGCAGAGAGAGTCCCTACTGTTCTGACATTGTGTTGGAGTATTTCCAGACTTGCAAGCTGGTCTAGTCCTTGAGTCCCTTCCACTTCGCTGCCTCTCAAATTCACTTACACTTACAGCCAGCCAGTTAAGGGCAGATCAGTTTTCCTAGCATCCAAAAAGGTTCATTTTTTTTAAAGTGTGCAGCTAAAATTCCATAAACTTATTCAACAAGTGACAGTAGAAACACCATGTAGCTATCTGTGAAAGAGACATGCTTGATACTCTTCAGACTTACTGATCACTACTCCGGACTGGATTTCTAATACTTTTATGCTGAAGGACATGTAAGATGAATAAGTTTTATGGAATTTTAGCTGCACATTTTTTTTAAAAAAAATAAAGCTTTTTGGATGCTAGGAAAACCGATTTGCCCCTAACTGGCTGGCTGTAAGTGTGCTTTGTGCTCTGAAGTGATAGGAATTCTGTTTCACTCTGATCCAAACTTTCAATAGTTTTCTCCTCCTTCTGCATTCTACAGATATTTAAACATGGAGTTACAGTCTTTGAAGTGAAAACTTGAAGAATTGTAGCTACAATTAGACCTCTAAGTTGAAGACATTTGTGTCTTGAATTTTAATTCCAATTATACAGCTTGCAAGCAAATGCCGGATGGACCTGTTTTCCTCTCTATTTAGAAAAGGGAGGAGGGAAGGAGACATTGCACATGGCATTGTTGGAGGCAAGCCAAGTGGCAGAGTGTTGGGGAAGAACTGGCAGCCACACCATCTGAGAGATCAAACTGGCGACAACTTTCAATGCATTTCAAAAACAAGATGTAGTATAGGACAAACTTTCCAACAAAAGTCCTGAAAACCATTTTTCCTCCCTCCTCTTATATGCAATTATCACTCCAGCTTCTAGCTTTCTAAATATTCCAATTTGATTTCAGCTGTGTAGCTATTCTGTTATAAATGTCAAGAAAATCTTAAAGACTATATTTTTTCTAATCTTGGAAGACACTTCAGGATTTTTGTGGGTTTTTTGTTTTGTTTTGCTTTGCTTTCTTAGAAAAGAAGGATCTAGCAAACAAAGGGGATTTGGAGGTAACATCTTAAAAATGGAAAATATCAGAAGTAATCTTTACTAAGAAAGAGTGCCCTGGCAATGAAAATACTTTACAGGCTGCAATGCCCATAATAAAGACCAGGATAACTTGAACATAATGGCCCCTTTTATGTGACAATCTTGGAACATGTCCAAGACAGTCATCTCTTTAATCTCCAAACTATCACCACACTAGAGAGAAGTACAGTCTATCAGAGCTCCATTTTCCAGATAGTAAATTCTCAGTTCAAGAGATTTAAGTCTTACTTAATGGTCCAGAAGAAAAAAAAGTTGGTTGTATTTTGAAATGTGTAAGCCTAGATTGCCTAGATTCCTGTGTATGGCTCTATATGTTTATGCTCATATTCTGGTGGATATAGGGAAGACACAGTGACTTGCCCAAGAGGAAACAGTTGTTGAGGAACTGTACCTGTTTATTAGAGGATAAAGGGCTATGGACAGACATAGCTCTATGAAGACACAGCTCAATCTCATTCAGATATACATCCAATATAATCTCTCTGGCCACAAACACTTTACGTTGATACAGTGAGAAATAGATTATGAACCGTTCTCCACAGAACTAATAGAAAACTGGAGTTACTGGCATTTGAGGTTGATAAATCTGATCAATGGGGAAAGGAAATAATCCTGACTTTGGTTACAATGTCCTGAAGCCTGGCTTGGTTAGTACGGAAACTGCTTATTCTGGTACTCTCCAATGGTTGTCTTTGCATTCACTCAGAAAAAAGGAAATATTCTGCCATCATCATCACTGTGTCCCAACACCTACCTTAGTCAAAACAGAACAATGGCTACTTCATAAGATTTAGCCTAGTAGAGGAAATATTAGTAACTACAATTTTAGCAATAACTAGCAACCATCATTGTTATCCGTAAGCAATATACATGTTCTAGATAAGAAATTCTCACATCTTCTATAAGATAGAAACTGTGATTAATGTAGGAAATCAGGCCAAGTCATGTCTCATAAACTGCCAAACACACACAGCACTGTTCCTTCACCATTATTACTATTAGTAATATTACTTCTTAATTCCTATCTTAAGAGTATCAGTCACTTTATAATCAAATTGCCTTATGAATAATAAAATTGCTTATGAAGCCTTATGTTCAGTCTCCTGTACTGTGAATAAATTAATTGACCAATTAACAATTTATATTACTATTACTTTTAAATCCATGTGCTTTGAATATCTGGCCTTTCCCCCCCAATACTAGGAATTAAACCTATGGCCTTACACATCCTATATATACACTCCACCATATATTGTATCTAGACCTTTTTTCACTCTTGCTTTGAGGCAAGATCTAATTAAGTTATGTGTGCTGACCTTGAACTCATGGTTGTTCAGAGTGATCTGGACATTGTGTTTGCTCCAGCCTCCCTATTAGCTGGGATTATAAACCTATGGCACACATAGAAATTGGCACATAAAGCTTTCATTGGTTTTGTTTAATGAGATTTTATGGCAAGTGAGCTGTTGTAACTATTCTCAAAAGAAGAGGACACCTAACATTTCTATTTCAAATATATTTATTAAGAACAAGTTCTATATATTATAGCCTTAAAAATAATTGAATAGTGTGAATTTTTTATAGTTCCATTTTACAGAGGAGGAAGAAATATCTTCATATCTGGGAAGTTTGATATCAATTGTCTTTAAATTAAGCATTAGTTGGATTATAATGCCCTAGAAATTAAACCCATCCAAAACTTTAGAAACACATATTCATTCAAAATTAACAATATATTTATATTAACAAAACATTGCTACTTTGTTGGACATTATTATACCACAAGTCATAATCACTGAAGACTTTTGCTTCTTGGGGATTTAAGTTATAGTTTATAGAATTCAGATAATTTTTAATACAAGGTGATTAATTTTCATTGCATGCAATTATGCAGAATCCTAAAGATAGACTTAGGGTATGCAATTACAATAACTGAACTCATCCTGAAACAATTCCTGGCAGAAGGGTATATGATATACTGACTTCCACATTTAGCAGTCCCACAAATACACCAAACTAACAACCACAACATATTCACAGAGGACCTGGTGCAAACCCATGATTGCTGCTTCAATCTCTGTTAGCCCATAGGAGCACTGTTTAGATGGTTCAGTGAGCCATGTTTTCTTGATGTCCTCTATCCTTTCTGACTCTTATCTGTCTTAGTCCTCTTCTATGGGATTATAGGAGCTCCAAAGAGAAGGACCAAATGTAGATCTCTAATTCAGACTCCCTCAGCATAATGTCTGGCTGTGGATCTCTGCATTTACTCACATTTCCTGCTGAGAAGGACTTTTTTTTAAAAAAAAAAAAACATTCTTTTATCAGACATTTTTTTATTTGCATTTCAAATAATATCTCCTTTCCCTTTGGGGGGGGGGAAACCTGTCCCCTCCCCCCTCCCCCTGCTCACCAAACCACCCTCTCCCACTTCCTAGCCCTGGCATTTCCCTACACTGGGGCATAGAACTTTCACATGACCAAGGGCCTCTCCTCCCATTGATGACCAACTAGACCATCCTCTGCTACATATGCAGCTAGAGCCATGAGTCACACCATGTGTACTCTTTGAATGGTAGTTTAGTCCCTGGGAGCTCTGAGGGGACTAGTTAGATCATATTGTTGTTTGTCCTAAGGGGCTGCAAACCCTTCAGCTCCTTGGGTCCTTTCTCTAGCTCCAATAAATGGCTGTGAGCATCTACTTCTGTCTTAGTCGGGCACTGGCAGTGCCTCTCAGGAGACAGCTATTATCAGGCTCCTGTCAGCCAGCACTTGCTGCTATCCACAATAGTGTCTGGGTTTGGTTATTGAATATGAGAAGGAATTCTCAGGTGGAGCAGTCTCTGGATTGTCTTTCCTTCAGTCTCTGCTCCATACTTTGTCTCTGCAACTCTTTCGGTGGTATTTTGTTCCCCCTTCTAAGAAGGATTGAAGTATCCACACTTTGGTCTTCCTCCTTCTTGAGTTGCTTGTGGTTTGTGTATTATGTTTTGGGTATCCCAAGCTTCTGGGATAATATTCACTTATCAGTGAGTGCATACATGTGTTCTTTTGTGATTTGGTTACCTCACTCAGGATGATATTCTCCAGATCCATCCATTTCCCTAAGAATTTCATAAATTCATTGTTTTTAATAGTTGAGTAATAATACTTCATTGTGTAAATGTATCACATTTTCTGTATCCATTCTTCTGTTGAGGGACATCTGGGCTGTTTCCAGTTTCTGGCTATTATAAATAAGGCTGTTATGAACATGGTGGAGCATGTGTCCTTATTACATGTTGGAGCATCTTCTGGATATATGCCCAGAAGTGGTATTGCTAGGTCCTTAGGTAATACTATGTCCAGTTTCCTGAGGAACCACCAAACTGATTTCCAGAGTGGTTGTACCAGCTAGCAATCCTACCAGCAATGAAGGAGTGTTCCTCTTTCTCCAGAACCTCGCCAGCATCTGCTGTCACCTGAGTTTTTGATCTTAGCCATTCTGACAGGTGTGAGGTGGAATCTCAGGATTGTTTTGATTTGCATTTCCCTGATGATTAAAAATGTTGAACATTTCCTTAGGAGTTTCTCAGCCATTCAATCTTCCTCAATTGAGAATTCTTTGTTCAGCTCTGTACCCCATTTTAATAGGGTTATTTAGTTCTCTGGAGTCTAACTTCTTGAGTTCTTTGTATAAATTGGATATTAGCCCTCTATCGGGTACAGGATTGGTAAAAATCTTTTCCCAATCTATTGGTTGCCATTTTGTCCTATTGACAGTGTCCTTTGCTTCACAGAAGCTTTGTAATTTTATGATGTCCCATTTGTCAATTCTTGATGTTAGAGAATAAGCTATTAGTGTTCTGTTTAGGAAATTTTTTAGGGCATATCTCTTACTACCACTGGGGATGGTAACAATCTAAGTATAACAGAACTTGACTCTTGCCTGTTCTTGGGACTCTTCCCCTATTGGGTTTCCTTGCCAGGCTTTCTCAGTGTGAAGGCTTTTGGCTTGTCTTGTGGCATTTTTTTGTTGTTGTATTTGGTTGTTGTCTCTGTGGTCAATGTGTATTTTATAAGAGGAAAAAAATCTATTTTCAATGATTGGGAGATCTTTAAAAAGGGGGGGGGGGAAGAAAGGATTCATGGATGTTTTCCTTGTTTTAAAAGGTGTTTGAGTATGTGTGTGGGGTGTGTGTGTGTGTGTGTGTGTGTGTGTGTGTGTGAGAGAGAGAGAGAGAGAGAGAGAGAGAGACATATAGGTGTAGGCAACAATGGGGTCCCGAAGAAGATGTTGGATCCCTGGAGCTGATCACAAGTCATTACGAACCATCTGTTGTGGGTGTTGGGAACAAAATTCTAGTCCTCTGCAAGAGCACTCTTAACTACTGAAGTGTCTCCCCAATACCTTCTATATGTACATTTAAGAGAACTATAGTTCAGTTATTTACCATAATAATTTTACTTACTCCAACTATCATTAAAACACCCATTTTCCTTTTCTAAAATAAATACTTTTCTAGTTTCCTATTATTTCAATACAGTTCTTTTAAATGGACTATTCAGTCTTTGAACAGTTCATTAACAACATCTAAAAGCCCTACTCATCATTATATGACAAGATGAAACTACTGAAAGAGATCCTGGAATACAGCCAGCTAGCCTGCCTGAAATGTGATAAAATACAGGTACTCTTCAGTGTCTTGCACATAATTGGAACTCACTAGATGTGGGCTGATTCAGTGATTACTGAGTTGGAACTGTGGGGAGGATAGATGTGCACAGGATGTTCAAGCAGCTTATGGGTGATGAGTGGAGAAGTTACCTACAAACAGGAAGATTAGAAACAAAATGTTTTTAAAGATACCCTGAGGCATAACTTCAAATGCACTATCATGGCAATGGACGACTGGAAAACCTGCACAGCAGATGGCAGAAGCTAATGCCCAGCTAAAATGAAATGGCTGCATTTTCAAAGGTCCTAGCTATCCACTCAATGGGGAAAACACAGAGTTTTCAAATGTAGGTCAGTCTTCATTTGTGCCTATAATATGGAAAAGGTTACAGTATATACACATATATGTATATATGATATTTTAAGCTCAAATGTAGGAAAAATAAGCAAATTCCTTAAATGTTTTTATTTAATTAACTGTTTGTAATATGTTTATATAAATATGCTAAATTCAAGCTAACAATAATATCATACATAAAAATATTATAGCAAAATAATTTTATAAATGTTATTAAGCAATAAGTCACAAATATCATTTCATAATTGTATCTGATATAGCAACAGATAAACTCATGTCTTGTTTTGGTTCTATAGATATGTATTTAGTTACCTATTTTATTTTACCATATTAAATAGGTATGATTTTATGTTAAATCAGTTATTTCATAATTGTTGACTATGTCTTACTCATAATAGATATATCATACTTTCATTCTTCAAATAGCCCATATGCCTTTATTTCTTCTTGCTATTTAATAAGCAGGAATATAGAAAGACATTCTCATTAGAGGCACTTAAGAGTAAAGGAGAAAGCAGACTGGAATGCAAATGGAAAGGAGACACTGGGATCTTGAGGTTTAAAACAAACAAGAGTGCTGTTGGTCCCTAGTACATACATTGTACAAATACCCAAGGAGCTTTCTGAATATAATTATAAGACATACAAAAAAGAAGGGTATAGACTAGACCAAATCATATCTGGTCCATGGGATACCTAGTCTCAAGTTATTAGTCACCAAGCATTAATATAGGCTTTATCTCATGGATTGGGCCTTAAGTCAAATCAGATATAGGTTGGTTATTCCCACAAGCTTTGTGCCAACATTATATCTTGGAGGCAGAACATCATTGTAGATCAAAGAGTTTGTAGCTGAGTTGATGTGTACATTTCCCATTGGTAGCATGCAGAGTAGCTGTTTTTACTAAAGATGTTAGAACATAGGTATAAAGGCTCTATATAGGTGACAGCTCCACTTTTCCATGTTCAATGAGTCATGTGTTATCTTCAACAATAACTCCTAGCTGTTACTCATGGAGAGCAAGTCATATCAATGAGGTCCCATTTGTCAATTCTTGATCTTACAGCACAAGCCATTGTTGTTCTGTTCAGGAATTTCTCCCCTGTGCCTATATGTTCCATGCTCTTCCCAACTTTTTCCTCTCTAGATTTCAGTGTATCTGGTTTTATGTGGAGTTCCCTGATCCACTTGGACATGAGCTTTGTACAAGGAGATAGGAATGGATCAATTTGCATTATTCTACATGCTAACCACCAGTAGAGCCAGCACCATTTGTTGAAAATGCTGTCTTTTTTCCACTGGATGGTTTTAGCTCCTTTGTCAAAGATCAAGTGACCATAGGTGTGTGGGTTCATTTCTGGGTCTTCAATTCTATTCCATTGATCCACTTGCCTGTCACTGTACCAATACCATGCCGTTTTTATCACAATTGCTCTGTAGTACAGCTTATATTCAGGGATGGTGATTCCACCAGAAGTTCATTTATTGTTGAGAATGGTTTTCACTATCCTAGGTTTTTTGTTTGAATTTGCAAATTGCTCTTTCTAAGTCTGTGAAGAATTGAGTTGGAATTTTGATGGGGATTGCATTGATCTGTAGATTGCTTTCAGCAAGATGGCCGTTTTTACTATATTAATCCTGCCAATTCATGAGCATGGGAGATCTTTCCACCTTCTGAGATCTTCTTCGATTTCCTTCTTCAGAGACTTGAAGTTCTTGTCATACAGGTCTTTTACTTGTTTAGTTAGAGTCATACCAAGGTATTTTATATTTTATATATTATTTGTGACTATTGTAATGGTGTTGTTTCCCTAATTTCTTTCTCAGCCTGTTTATCCTTTGTGTAGAGGAAGGCTACTGATTTGCTTGAATTAATTTTATATCTAGCTACTTTTCCTGAAGTTGTTTATCAGATTTAGGAGTTCTCTGGTGGAATTTTTTGGGGTCACTTAAGTAAACTATCATATCGTCAGCAAATAGTGATAATTTGACTTCTTCCTTTCCAATTTGTATCCTTTTGATCTCCTTTGGTTGTCTAATTGCTCTGACTAGGACTTCAAGTACAATATTGAATAGGTAGGGAGAGAGTGGGCAGCCTTGCCTACTCCCTGATTTTAGTGGGATTGCTTCAAGTTTCTCTCCATTTAGTTTGATGTTGGCTACTGGTTTGCTGTATATTGCTTTTACTATTTTTAGGTATGGGCCTTGAATTCCTGATCTTTCCAAGAATTTTATCATGAAGGGACATTGAATTTTGTCAAATGGTTTTTCAGCATCTAATGAGATGATCATATGTTTTTTCTTTGAGTTTGTTTATATAGTTGGTTATGTTGATGGATTTCCATATATTGAACCATCCCTGCATCCCTAGGATGAAGCCTATTTGATCATGATGGATATTCATTTTCATGTGTTCTTAGATTTGGTTTGCAAGAATTCTCAATAAAGTTCTTGTAAATCTTTTTAATTCTTAAACAGATATTTAATGTATAGTTTACATGTGGGAATATTTTACTTGCATGTATGTAGATATACCATGTGTATACCTGATTCCCACAAAGACCAGAAGAGGTTGCTGGTTCCATGGAACTAGAGTCTCAGACAGCTGTTATCTACCACATAGGTGCTGGAAACTGAACCTGGTCATCTGCTAGAGCAACAGAGGCACCTACGCTGTATGAAATGACTCCAACCCTTTTATGTTATTTACATTTATTTATGTTCTTATGTGTATAAGACATGCATGTGCTTATGCATACAGAGACCGGAAGATAACATTGAAACCTCTGGAGCTGGAATGACAAGTGATTATGAGTGATCCAACATATGAGTTGAGGATTGTGCCTAGATCTTCTACAGAGCCTTAAGCATTCTTAACAGCTGACCTCTCTCTCTCTCTCTCTCTCTCTCTCTCTCTCTCTCTCTCTCTCTC
>JADRCD010169491.1:0-13152 GCA_019843815.1 Montemys delectorum | reverse complement strand
CTCTCTCTCTCTCTCTCTCTCTCTCTCTCTCTCTCTCTCTCTCTCTCCCCCTCCCTCCCCTATTATCCTATTATTATATGTGGAAAACTGAGTAACAACAAGCAAGCAAGCCTCAAAAATCTTACTGTGTAATATCCACAATACACATTAATGTCGACAAGAAATCCCCTTCAAATCCCAGTTTCTAAAGTGTCAGATATATCTCTGAAGTAATTGGTCACATTAATGAAAATATAGTTCTAGCTCTGGTACTACCTGTTTCAGTCTCCAGCACCACAAAAAAAAAAGTTACATGATAACAATGACAATTTTAAATTATTTTAAATCACATTTTTAATTATATACTACTATTCATAAAAGTTATTTGCTAAAATCGAATTATTTCTGTTTATAAATATCAGGGAAAATTCAGGATTATATTCTACTCTGGTGTCTTTTCCCTACTCATAGAAATTAGTAGGAGCTGTATTAGAAAGCAACAGCAAAGGTGCGGTAAAAACCAAGATGCAGAACAGCATCAGCAGGGGCTGCTTTAAGCTCCTTTTGCTAATCTCAAATGCAGAGTGGCTGCAGAAGACAGTTGATGGTGATTCTCAAAGCTGAAGGAACATGAATGAATTCCCAATGTGAGAAACAGAAGGAGTTTGCAAGAATCAAAGAACAGCCAGATGATGGTGAGAAAACAAGAAAGTAGTGAAGGTGATGGATGAGGGAAGAGGTAGGTGGGGCCAAACCTTGTGGGATTCATTCAAGAGACTGCATGGGTTATGAATGTGCCTGAGGAGACTTTGAAGGATTATAATTAAAATGTTCATTCTAAACTCTCTTGAAGAAAATCTTTGTTTTTTAAAAGAATAAAATAAGTGAACATGTGTTGTCCTCTTTTATAAAATAATGATGCTTCATTGTTTTGGAGCCAGAATCATAGAGATGAACTCACAGAATGTGTCAGTCTGAATATGCTTAACAAGTATAAATGAGACTTTTCTTTTTAATGAATAGGATATGAAAGGTATGAGAAGAAAAATCCCAAAATCTTCCTTAACAGGTGGTAAGGCACCTGGGCTATTGATTTCTCCATTTTTCAAAATGAAAGGATCTGGGAAACACATACATGGGGATAAAGGTAGATATCGTGAAAAAGACAATAGTTAAATTCTAGTATATACATAATAAGTGCACTATGTCTATCAGATAACCAGATATGGACATCAAGTAGAAACATACAAGTCCAGAGCACATGGAAAGTTTGATACCGGAAATAATATATAGAAGTCACCAAAAAAAAAGAGTATTTTAGAGTAAAGGGACTTGAATAGATAGTGTCAGCGTAGAGACAGGAGCTATGATGGAATTGAGGAGTAAATGCCTATATGCTCAGACATGTATACACGCGCGCGCGCGCGCACACACACACACACACACACACACACACACACACACACAAAACACAGCATAAGAGAGGCAGGAAAAAAGCAAGAAATAGGAGCTTTTAGATTAATAATGAAGGCAAAATGCTTGAAGAAGGTGAATTACTCCATTTGGAGTAATTAGTTCTCTTATAATGCAGACTCAAGCTGAGCATAAAGCTCCTCTGTAAGACTCCACTCAGCAGCCAGTAGAAACAGTTGCAGAGACCCACAGCCAAATATTAGAGATCAGAAGTCTTGTGGAAGAGGTTGTTGAAGGATTAGAAGACACAAAGGGGTCAGGGACTCCATAGAAAGACTAACAGAGTCAACTAGCATTGACCACTGGGGGCTCCCAGAAACAGAACCATCACCAGAGCAAGCATGGGCTGGACCTAGCCCTCCGCCCCCGCACATGTGGAGTGCTACTTGTTCATAGACAGGTCCCCCAACAACTGGAGAGGGTCGGGCCCTGAATCTGTTGCTTGTCTATGAATCCGGTTCCCCAAACTGGGCCACTTTGTCTGGCCTCAGTGGGAAAATGTACACCTAGTCCTGCAGTGACTTGATGAGTTCGGGGGTGGAAGAGGATGACCAGGGGGTAGCTCCCCCTTCTGAGAGGAGAAGGGGAAGGGGAAGTTGGGGGAGTGTCTGTGTGAGGAGGTACTGGTAGGAAAGGGGGCCGATATTGGATATAAAGTGAATAAATAAATGAATAATAATAAAAAATCATAATGACAAGTCTTCAGTTTGAAAGATGGATGGCCTTGGCAACAGTATTTAGTCTAATGTAGTGATGACACAAGCCTCAAGGGAAGAAACAGATAAGAAGATGGTGAGTGAAAACATGTAAAATATTTTGTGCAGTTAAAAATAGTTTTTGATAGAGTCAGGGACCAAAGAGATGTAGGACAGTTTTACATTTTTAAAATTAATTTTGTTGTGTATTTGTATACAGATACTTTGGCAGCAAAGAAAATATACATTAGCCTGTGAGGAAAACCACAATAACTCATTTCCCATCCCATGTGCTACCCTATGTTGGGACTTTGACATTCTCCTCCTCATTAAGGTGTGAGGTTTGTATTCCGTCCGCATAAGTCTTGGCAGCTTATGATCCAGCCTAAATCAAAAGGACCAGAAAATAGACTCTGTGTGATGTATCTTGCTGTTCTGAGATGAGGACGGGAATGGCAATGCAATTTGCTCCCTAGCTCCTGAGGCACTCCCAATGTGCAGTGCTAAACTGCTTTGTGAACAATGATCCTGCCATGAAGCCACTGTGCTTTGAGAAAGCCCAGAACAACCAGGCAGAGGTGCAAGAGAGGGTTTGTTCTGAAATACTGTGAGCTCTTCTTTTTCTTTTCTGAGCTCAGGAGATTACCTAACTACATCACATGAGGATCCTGTGTTGGCACCTGCTACCTGATCACTTCCTGAACACCTGGATCCTAGGGATGATGAAATGTCTTTTTTAACATACACGCTTAGGTATAGCTTATTATTTGAGCAGCTGCACCTATACCAAACAAGAGAAAGGGGGAAATTGCAGGGGGACTTTTACACAACTTTACAGGACAACTCTCCAAAGTAAGTAGGCCAGCTGCATGCAGCTGGAACTCTATAGTCATCAGATGAGGTCTGCTTTCTTCTATTTTCTCTTTGCTATATAGTAGAGTCATCAAAGAATAAGAAGGTAAAAGGATGCTAAATCCTCAAGGAAGATAAGGTGTAAAATGATACTTGAAGGAGGTAGATGGTGAATTGAGTAGGGAACTGACCTTGAGTGGCTTGGTCAGCCTGAAGAAATGCATACTGCTTCTCATTATGCTTTGAAGTAGGCCGTGAGTGCACTTGAGAGACTTCGATTTCCCCTCGACTATTCTGGATGCTAAGATACAGGTAAAGCTAGAACGAAGGTATAACAGAATTGATATTTTTAACTGGAAATATAGACAAAGAACATGGCAAGATACTTTAAAGGATTGTAAGGGAACTGCCACAGTAAAACCAAGTAATGAGTGCAGTACATCTGGATAAGAAGAAAAACAAAGATCTATGTAGCTAATACTGGTCTATGGAACCCTAGCTAGGGCAAACATATGCATATTATAAAGAATTAGAGAAACATAGTAGCATATTTGACACAGCACTTGATGCTCTAGAACAAGGTTTTGTGGAGATTACCATTTGATAACACAAAATAAAGGCATGCAGCTCAGAAGGAGTGGGGAGCACATACTCTTTGAATACTGTGCAGTGAAGTAACTACAGGTACAATATTTTAGATACAGTGCTTACATGGATGTTTCAGATAGTAAAGAAAAATAATAGACACAGTGAATTCAATTGTTGAACACCCTCGAATTAGCAAGTGTGACAGTGGCTTTGCAATGAGAGCCAAGATATGTGCAGCTTCTACACTCATGTGCTTCAAATGAACAAGGAGCCATGACTTACTAACGTGAGAAAGACAGGCACCTTGAAAAACTATGAAAAACAGTTATAGTGTGCCATCTCTGGCCTTCCCTATCACAAGCAAAATAAAATAAAAGTTATGATGTCTGAAATTTTTTAGCATAAATGGTAATGACGGGTTGGGCAGATGCCTCAGTTGATAAAGTGATTGTACTTTTACAAAGAGAAGCACCTGAGTTTTTTTCCTTGAAATTCATGTAAAAAAAAAAAAAGTGAGTACACTGGTATACACTTGTAATCCCAGTACTGGGGAAGCAGAACCAAGAGGACACCTAGAAACCTAGAACTCACTGGCCAGCAGCCGTGTGTGTGTGTGTGTGTGTGTGTGTGTGTGTGTGTGTGTGTGTGTGTGTGTGGAAAAAGACATCCAATGTTGATTGATCTCTCTCTCTTCCTCTCTCTCTCTTTCTTTCTTTCTTTCTCTCTCTCTTCCTCTCTCTCTTCCTCTCTCTCTTTCTTTCTTTCTCTCTCTCTCTCTCTCTCTCTCTCTCTCTCTCTCTCTCTCTCTCTCTCACACACACACACACACACATACACACAGAGGAACACATGCATGAACATATTCACACATGCACACGATATACAACAATAAAGAATGGAAATTTTCCACTTCCAATATTACTCCCTCTCTGTTTCCATATCACCTACATTCTGCTACTCAGAAACCCTTAAAGCAATCCCAGCTCATTGTTCCTTTTTTAGTTTCTGAGATTCCACAGGTATAAAACACACAAACATGAAAATGAACATATATTTCTGGGCCCAAGTTACCATACCCTCTCTACGACACAGGGAATATCACTGAGTAATGGGCAGAAAGCATGAGAGACTATAACTGGGAAAGGGATGGGAACCACTTTCTTTGAGTTGTGTAACTATATTCTACACATCTACCACTGCCAGCATTGGGAGTGTACCAGAGCAAGCCTATCAGTGACAATCATCAGTTCAAGAGGGAGACTGACTCCTTCCTGTGACTACTGACAATTTCTGGAAAAATAGTCATTACCTTGAGTTATGTGCCCAGTGAAGGACACACTGGGCTCTCCTGAGTAGTTCAATACCCATGATCATGCAGACTACCCTGGATAAACTCAAATGAAGTGGAACTCAAAATGAAACAAAAAGGGATGGATGTGGAAAAGAACTCTAGAGGGCAGGAGAGGATATAGTAGGAACAAGGATAAAGTGAGAATGGGTGAGGCATTAAAGAAATTAGAATGAATAGTATATATGCATTATATTGAGAATGAACAAATTCAAACAAAACCTACCTTAAAAAAAAAAAGAAGAGAGATCAAGTGGAAGTGATACACCAATAGACAACACAGTTAAAGGTGAGGACATGTGTGGAAGGCAGAGAATTTTCAGACTGGGAGATACGCAAAACCTAGTGCAGGTAAAATCTTGATAGGATATAGTCCATGTAGTCTGAACTTGAGTTTGTGATCAAGATAGAACATTGTGGTATTAACACTGGTGTGTCTTGGGCTATGTATTTGATGTATAGTCTCTTTTTTTGTGTTTAGGTTTTATGTTATGTTGTGTTGTACTGTGTTGTGTTGTGTTAGTTATGATTTGTGGGAGACTGTTCAAGACAGGATTTTTCTGTGTAACATTAACTGTCTGAGAGTTCATGCTATAGACCAGGCCAGTGTCCTACTCAGAGATCTGCCTCACTATGCCTCCCAAGTATTGTGATTAAAGGCATGTGGCACCACCACCCTGTTATCCTGTGTTTGCTTGTTTGTTTGCTTGTTTGTTTGTTTGTTTAATCACTGTGTGATACTAAGAAGAGAAGTAGTGATGCAGGACAGTAGATGACAGTCTTATCGAAAACATGTGAATTTCTGGCTTTTCCTAAAATCCTATTTGTCATTCTTAATGCTAGAGGCACAAAGTCTTACCAGAGAGACAATTATTTGGAACTCAATGTGATGCTGATGCAAGTGTTACTGTCACAATATGAGAAACAATCTTTTTACAGTTGAATGGAGCTTCAAGGCTAAAAATAAATAGTAGTAAGAGAATCAGGACCATGGATAGATATATTAGCTTTGAATGGGAAAAGTATTTCTGTTTTTGAAGTAAAGTGTTAAGACTTGGGGGCTGGAGAGATAGCTCAGTGGTTAAGAGCACTGACTGCTCTTCCAGAGGTCCTGAGTTCAATTCCCAGCAACCACATGGTAGCTTACAGCCATATGTAATAGAATCGGATGCCCTCTTTGGGTGTGACAGTGTACTCACATACATAAAATAAATATTGGCCTGGCAGTGGTGGTGCACTCACTTGGGAGTCAGAGGCAGGCAGATTTCTGAGTTCGAGTCCATCCTGGTCTACAGAGTGAGTTCCAGGATAGCCAGGGCTATACGGAGAAACCCTGTCTTGAAAAAAAAACAAAAAAACAAAAGCAAACAAATAAACAAAAAAACAAAGATAAGACTTTACTATTAAGAAGTGAAAATGCTTAGCTCTCATAAAAGTGCTGGTTAATACTGTCTGAAGCAATATGGGGGCTGAATATAAATTTGAGATATCAAATAAACATTTGGAATGGCTGTGAGGTATTTAATAGAATAAAGAAAATGTCAAGTGCCCTAAAAGAGTCAAGCATGAATGTGTAGATAGAAGGAATTATGGTTCCCTGGTACACTATGATAGACATAAAATGATAACATGAAAAGTATCTGATTTATAGTTTTAAAAGGCAATAATTCATAGTTTATATCTTTCATATAACTATAAATCATGAGGTTGCCTTCTACCTTCTGGTCTTGTGGGGCTGAAAGACAGCTACTTGTGTGTATTGCTCACTGTGATATTTTATATTCTAGAATATGAGTTCCTGAGGTCAAGGAAGATATCTTGTCCATCCTCCAATAGAAGCACCTCAACACCTCATGCCTAATTAACATATTTAAGTACCCAATAACTCATATTAACAAGTGACACTGGGAGTGGAGGTGAGAGGTAAGAAGGACTCATGACAGATACATGACCATAAACTAGATTTTGTGTTGTGGAGACCGTATGGTGTTCTACTTATTGCATATGAGTTATGTATGTGTACATATATACATGTTTTTATTAAGATATCATATAGCTATTAATCTAAGAGTAGTGTTAATCGTTGCTTGCATGTTTATTCTTCATAGTGGATTGAGGTACTATGAAGGGAAAATGGTATTTCTGGCATTCTCTAGAAAAAAAACTATTACAATATGTTAATTCCCAGGTATTACATAATGTACTGTAAACACATACAGCAGAGAATTCCAAGCGAAAAAAATATTGTATTTATATGGTAACATCTGGGCCACAAAGAAGGGTGCAGGTTAAAAATGGATTCTTCTCATTAGGACCACACAACAGGAGTTGACAATTATCAAAACTGAAGAGAAGGTTAATGAATTTAGTTTTTAAAAAATGCAAAGGGGCTACTTCTCTAATTTTTACTATGAATGTTTAGGAAAAATAACTACAAATAAAATGTTCAATATATTCTAGTCGATTAGAAGAAATGACTCCTCAAGTCCTTGATCTCAAATATTCAAACTTCATTCTGTGACCAGATTGAACAGGAGAGGAACTGACAAAATGGAGAAATGTTGTTGTGATTGTTGAGGTCACTTAAACTCCATCTTGTAAACAAGACTGGGAATCTTAATCACTGTGCAATAGAAGAAAACTCCAAAAATAAATAGGGTAAATTAAAATTTATGTAAACACAATAGAAGATAAATAATTAAAGAAAAGAATAGAAAATAATAATTAGAAACTTGAGATGTAACTCTCCCTACTCAACAGAAGAGGTTGTTGGTCAGGACTGGACAGATTCTTTTTAAAGCCTCACACTCTGCCATTCTATGGCATCAAGACATGTAATTCAAACTAAAAATCGTGTCAGTCATTCAGAGGTTTTGACTAAACAAGGCTAAACATCTGCATACTTGGATGAGTGCCTGGCTTTCTAATTCACTAGCAGGAGATGCTCCATTAGCTGCCATCCTAAGCATCAAGAACATTGGTACATTATGTGTAGCAGATATCCTCTACTTGCTTAGGTCGCATTTATCGTATCATCAAGATTATGTTGATTTTATTTAGATTACATCCAAATAAAGGATAATTAAATTCGTATGTGACAGGAAAGAATCTACTGTTGGATGATTCTGAAAAAAAAAAGAAAAAAAAAAAAAAAAGGATATAACTCCCTGGATAACCTTCAAGGTACACAGGGAACTGTGTGTGTGCAAGAAAAAGAGGCCTGTGTCAAATCTCTCACTATGCAGCTTCTCTCACTATTCAGCTTCTCTCACTGAGAAAGTGGTGTTGTTTTTGCCAGGTCATGTTGTGCCTCAGTTTCCTTAGCCATAAAGCAAGTTTAAAATACCTTGTTTTACGTCTTTCTAAATATATTGACAAGATAAATGACTAACTATAGCTTACAAGTTCAGACTCTGGAGTCAAACGCATCTGCCTTGGATTATAATTAAAACAATCATAAATGTAGTCATAGTTCAATTTTCTCATCTACAAATTGTTGTGATCACAACATCTGCGAATCAAGTAAACCATGCACTGTGGTTGCTTAGTGGTTGACACACTATAAGCAGCCAACAAGCAAACTTTTGAGAAATTCGTAGAAAATATGATCAAAGTAACTTGGAAACTACATACATCTGTAAGCATCCCCATGTCTCACACTTGAGAAGTCAGAACATGGAAGTGTAAGGTAATCCTGTTTTCAAAGCCAATTAAAATGACATACATTGCATATAGACTTTAATTAAACATATATCTGTTTATATACCATTATAGTTATATAATATATACTACTGCCTCTACTTATCTTTATATTACTTTTTCTATTTTATTAAATGATTTTAACAGATATACAAAGATTAGCTAAAACTCCCCAAATATCACCCAACTCTTCGATACAGAGATCAAACTCAAAGCTCGATCTTCAGTTGGCACACTGCTTCCTTTAATGCAGAGCTCTTTTTTTTTTATTAGATGTTTTCTTTATTTACAATATCTCCTTTCCCGGATTCCCCTCCAAAAAAAAAGAAAAGAAAAGAAAAGAAAAAAGAAAAGAAAGAAAGAAAGAAAAAATGAAGAGAAAAGAAAAGAAAAAAATAAAAACTAAAACTAAAACAAACCCCTGTTCCCTCCCCCTGCCCCTCACCAACCCACCCTCTTCCACTTACTGGCCTTGGCATTCCCCTACACTGGGGCATAGAACCTTCACAGGGCCAAGGACCTCTTAGAAGGTTCTTCAAAAACAGATCGTGTGATGTTTTCAAAATACTAGAAAACCTGAAAGTCCCTTGCAAACATGCCACCAAGCTGCTGAAATGTGAGCAGGTACTCTCTGCAGAAACCCCTATTTTCTCACTGCTCTACATTGTTAAATATCAAGGCTCATGGCCAGTCACTTTTAATACTATTGGCATCTGAGCTATTATTCATACAGCAAATCAATAATTCTCTAGACACAATCCTCTATTGAAATCTGGGATAGGAAAGGTATACCTTTTGGATATAAATATGAGCATAAAAGTATGTAACAATTATTTTGTATAAGTTTAAGTATTTGCAGATATTAAAAATACTCCTCAGAAGACTACATAATTTAGTAAAAATTCAAAGATCAAGCTCATCTGTGTCACCAACACCCAGATCAAGAAACAGAATGTTCCTACCACCCCAGGTGCTCCTCCCAAGCTTTCTTCCAGTAACTCTTCCCACATGATTCCGCTAGTCTCAGTTCAAATGTCATTGACTCATTCTGTTCCTTTGAATGTCATGAAACAGGATCACAGCATTCTTGTATAACTATCTTCTTTTTTTTTATATTAGATGTTTTCTTTATTTACAATATCTCCTTTCTCATGTTCCCTTCCAAAAAAAAAAATAAAAATAAAATAAAATAAAATAAAATAAAATAAAAAAGCTAAAACTAAAACAAACTCCTGTTTCCTCCATGTGTGAGATCTGTTCATATGACTATTAGTAGTTGTAATTCTTCTTCTTTTTTTTTAATTTACTGTTCAAATGTTACCTTCTTTCCTGGTTTCCCCTCTGCAAACCTCTTATCCCATCTCCCTCCCCCTTCTTCTATGAGGGTTCTCCCTTATCCTCCCACCCTCTTCCCCCTCACCACCCTTGCATTCCCCTACACTGGGGCATCAACCCTTCATAGGACCAAGGACCTCTCCTCCCGTTTATGTCAGATAACACCGTCATATGCGCTCTGCTATAAATGTGGCTGGAGCCATGTGTACTCTTTGGTTGTTGGTTTAGTCCCTGGGAGTTCTGGGAGATCTGGTTCATTGATATTGTTGTTCTTCCTATGGGGTTGTAAACCACTTCAGCTCCTCCAGTCCTTTCCTTAACTCCTCCATTGGGGTCCCGTAATCAGTCCAATGGTTAGCTTCGAGCATCCACATCTATATTTGTCAGGCTCTGGCAGAGTCTCTCAGGAGACAGCTATATCAAGCTCCTGTCAGCAAGCACTTCTTGGCATCAGCAATAGTGTCTGGGTTTGGAGTATGTATATAGGATGGATCCCCAGGTGGGTCAGTCTCTGGATGGCCTTACCTTAAGTCTCTGTTCCACTCTTTGTCCCTGCATTTCATTTTTACAGGAGGAAATCTGTAGTAATATTTTTGAGGTGGGTAACCTCATCCCTTAACCAGGGACTGTGCCTATCCACTGGATATGGTCTCTATAAGTTCTATCTCCTCTTTGTTGTGTATTTCAGCTAATGTCAGTTTTAATTCTATTGATACATTTTACAGTATAATCAGAGCTTCTTCATGTCCCTTTCAACTTCATTTTCCTTTCTGAGCCCTATTGGCCAAGAGTGTGCCCCTGAACTAGAGTTGAATCTTACCTTAAGAGATATTTCCATATCCAGTTCTCCTAATACCTCAAGATCTCCTGTACTTTCTACAGGTTTTAAATTCTCTACATAAAAGATTTAAAGTTTCAAATGAGCTTCTTCATCCATGTATAGATGAAATTGTTAAGCCCTTGCCTTTTACTGTCGCCAAATTCTTTTGTTTTCAAGTTTTGCTTCATTTTAAATATGCCAAAAATGTCTTGAATTGCCAGAAAAGAAGAAGGTTCTTTGTCTGTTCTTTAGGACTAGAAAATAGTGTTCAGATTTCACAGTGGCTTTGTACAAAAGCCTCGTGTGCTTGGTGAGAAAATAACCTTTCTAGTCTACTTTGAATGAGAAAATATTTGCACCAGAGATGTAGCCATATTTAAGCAACCAGCAGCACATCATTAATTAGACAATTCTTTTCAGTGGAGAATAAAATCAGTGCTTCTGAACTACAAACTATGATAAGACATTTAAAAAATCCATTGTCCTTGTGATATTCATATATGATATATGATATCTTTTAAGTGATCTTTGGGAAAATTAAAATATTGTGATTCAAAGTATTATTTTGACAACAAAGAGTATATTTTCCTTCAACCAAGAATCATTTCTCTGGGAATACTCTATTTTATATTTTCTCTGGAGACTTTTTTCAACGAGCTTTTAAAACAGATGCTGAGCTAGAAACCAATCCAAGAAATAAAGAAAGCCAAGGGGAAAAATAATAATAATAGACAGTTGTACTTGATTGTTTCCCTGATCAGGGTATCCTCCTGAGTGACAGGTAATTCATCTTCTGTCAGTTTCCATTGCCCAGAGATCATTCCAAGCATTGTTATCAGCAAAACCTCCACAAAGTGAAGGATTCTCAAACAGAAAACCAGATGTGATGAGGTCAGGCCTTTCATGTGATGGGGTATTTGGGTTAATGATGATTGATACCATATCACATTTCATAAAGCACATACTTGCCAAATCAGGTGGTTTTTGCTGTCACAGAGGAGCAGTTGCTGAATGCACTTACAGCAAAGCACCAAGGTCAAAGAGGAAGGAGTGGACAAAAGAGAGCACGGTCCTTAGGAAGGAGGCGAAATCAAACAGTGCACCTGTAGTAGAATTGGGTGAATATCCTTTCAGACATCTCTAATTTGTCTAGAGTTTCTAAAACAGTCTAAAATTTCCAAACCTCTGGTAAACACATTGTCTCAGTGTGCCTGCCTTCTTTGGAGGTCTATTATTAACGTTATTTCTGTGGTTTAGCACATAAATTTATCTTTGCTAAAATGAGATTATCAGAATCTACATGAAAACAGTTACCTTTCTTCTAAGACATTTAGATCTTAAGGAAAAGGCATGAAAATGCAATTTTATACCCAGTTGTGTGCAATGTTCCTCTATTGATGGTATATAAAAGATAGTGATTTAATTATCACTTCTGTGCAAGAAATATATTTTCTTTTATTTTATATGAGAATATGTTTTATGACTAGAAGAGAACAATTGACAAAATTTTGCAAAGGGTAAACTCTCATGGTTTCTTCTCAAAAATAAATCTTTGAAGACCCTTATTTATGCTGTTATTTGGAGGGTTGGTGTTTTCAAAGGAAAGATAATGAATGATTTAGCGTCCCTGAAATAGTCCAGGAAAGTGTAACATTAAGTTGTTTCGTTTGTAAGAGGATAAAAATGCTCAGCTACTTACACCATCTTAACTTCTTCAAAGCTAAGTCATATTCGACCAAAAGCCCCAGCTGAGTTGGTGTAAGGCATTTGCATGTTTGAGTCTACAACTTCTTCCTAATAATCAGTTTGGTTATACTTAGAGGCTATGTAAATAGTAGCGATAGATTTCTTTTTTTTAGCATGAGTGAGGCCCTGGCTCAGTCTCAGGTACCATAAAAAAAATAAATAAATAAAACAACTGAGAGCAGAATTTGTTCAGAATAAGTAGGTGTTATGTGAAAAAATGAGCATAATTGTCAGCAATAGATTGAGAACTATACTCCTAATAAAAGGTAGAGGTACCATCATCATGAATTTATGTGCCAACTTGACAATGCCACTAGGCAGACATTTGGTTAAAAGTTACTTCTGGGTCTGCCTGTGAGGGAGATTAGTATTTGCATTGGAAGACTTAGTAAAGCAGCTAGCCCTCTCTAGTAAGGAGAGTCATCATCCAGTCACCTGAAACTAGAAAGGGGGAGAGAATCCACTCATTCATTCTCTCCCTCCTTCTAGTTATAGACAGGAATATTGGTTTTCACTTGTTCTCACACGCCATTGAGTTTTTCCTTCAATACGAGATACTTGGGGACTTTAAATGTGATTCAGAAATCATCATAACTGCCCTTCCCACCACAAACCCA
>JADRCD010169489.1:12774-29508 GCA_019843815.1 Montemys delectorum | reverse complement strand
AGAGAGAGAGAGAGAGAGAGAGAGAGAGAGAGAGAGAGAGAGAGAGAATGGTGTTATGTCTACCTGATGAAAATTGACTCACTGGCATATTGTCAGAAAAACAGCACCTTAAAATCAAACCAAGGACCAAAACAAGGGAAAAAATTATGTACCAGCTTTGGGCATGAGTGGTGACAGACAATGCCAATCATACAGCTGGAGAAAGGGAGAGAAAGAAATTGCACAAAGATAGGGAGAGCCTTAATCAAAGTATCATCAAGGTTGTACCATCCCAGTGAAGGTATGGATCCTTGCTAGGGCAGCTTTACCTGGCCGTCCTTTTGACATGCTGGTCCACTACACTCTGGAGCTCTACCTCTTTTGATGGCAACATTGGCAAGCCAGAGTAAGAGTACCAGGAAATACCCTGAAAGGCTATGAGAGAAGAGCTAGGCAATGTTCTTTATTGGCCTTGCACTAAATGACCCTCCCCTTCAAGAAGCCTTGGTGAACTCTTGATCCATACAGAATTACTCTCACACCTAACATTCTTACTTTTAGTTGATGGGGCACGGAACAGTCCTACAGATGGACATTACCCTGTCCTTAAACAAACATAATGAAAAATTCTACACAATTGTGCCACAGTGTCATTAAGAAAAATACACACCATGGAGATACCTGTTCATGGGTACAAGTCATTATGTGCATTGGTGGAGGACTTTGAAAGAGGGTAAATCTTTTTGTCTGCAAAATAAAGCAGGTCTGTCTTAGAGGGTGTTTACAAAAGGTAAGAGTTGCCCTTCCCTAGCCTAGCCTAGACTTTCTCACAGTCTCCCACTAGCCTAGGAAGAGAATGTCCAGTAGAAAGTTCTGGTGAATTTGGGCTTGACACCCATGCTGGTCTTCTCTGAGCCTGCTTTCTTGTTGAGCTTTG
Organism: Montemys delectorum; assembly: GCA_019843815.1. Classification (NCBI taxonomy): domain Eukaryota; kingdom Metazoa; phylum Chordata; class Mammalia; order Rodentia; family Muridae; genus Montemys; species Montemys delectorum. Next base: position 28,592 of record JADRCD010169489.1, on the reverse strand, counting down.
TTACCTGGGATGACACAAGTATGTATCTATGCTTCTTGGATTCATCTTGCTGTGAGGCCCCTACTCTGTTTAGCTCACATAATTGGTGTGTACCTAGGGATCTGGATTCTCTTGTTGGCTCTAGCCACACACTTATGTCAGTGGTTTTCCAGCTTCTAATGTTGCCACCCTCTAATACAGTTCCTTATGATGTCGTAACTCCTGACCATAAGATTATTTTGTTGCTACTTCATAACTAAAATTTTGCTACTGTTAGAAATAATAATGTAAGTATCTGATATATAGGATGTCTGATATGTGATCCCCAAAGGAGTCATGACCCACAGGATGGGAACCACTGTCCTATGTCATTTTTCTCTTGTTCAGTCCTCAGTCTAGGATCCAGCTTGGCTTGTGTATTCCCTGCTAAGAACATTCTTCTGGTATATCGCTCATGGTGTCTCCTACCAGTGTTTTCCATTGAAAGGGATAGGACACCCACAAAACCACATCCTACGCCTACCCTATGATGACATAGAAGAAAGCTGAGTTCTGTCCATGACTGGCTTTTATGCCTCTTAAGCTTTCAGTCTTTAACATCAAGGAGAGCTTTTCTGCCCCTGAAGTTAAAAAATCCTGACGCAAATATATCTCCTGACAACAAAAGTCATCGTCTACTCAAGAATCCAATTATATTTATAAGAGGAGAGAAAAATAGAAGGAATATTTTACAAGTTAATGAACAGTTCCCTGAGCTGAAGAAAGAAAGCCTTACATCTTTTAGAAAGATCAAGCAAATTCAAGACACTTCAGAGGCGGAGGGACTCCATTCTTCTCGGTGATAGCTCATTTTCAAGGATAACTCTGCCATATATAAAAAGGTATAAAGAGAAAGGAGAAAATGGGTTATCTGTAGAGAGGAGAAAATCTCATTCCTAGGGTCATGTAGACTTTCTACAGTTTACAACTGAGGAGAGCATCCATGGGGCACAGAAGAAGAAGATTCAGCACTGAATGGGACTATGCAACAGTGAGAGCAACAAAATTCATTTCTTCAGACAGCAAAGGATCTTAACTACTCATGCATGCTAGACAGACACAACCCTCATAGCAACAGCAACAAATTCTATGATGTGGTACTTCTGCCACCAGGAACAAATAGAGTGAGGAGTTCAAAAGCAGTAAAGACATGAGAGAATGAAAAAATTCAATAATCCATGCAACCAATTATAACAATTTTGAAGCTACAAGTGATAAAAATAATTTTTGGAATGCTTCATACTAATTTGCATCTTCTCTTTCATATTATTATGACAAAAATTGTGAGAGAGTGATGACAGAACATTAGGATTATCTTTATATTGTTTGGATAATGCCAGTGAATATTATTATTGAAATAAGCTTAGGAAAGCATCAATTACAAAAGTTGTTTAGACATGTAGTGATAACATTGGTAAAAATTATAGCAACGATTTGAATAATATGATCAATAAACTAATGGACATTGTTGTATTTGTATCTTGTATCTATTTGTATTTACTAGCTGTATCTACTCTGTATCTACTAAAACAATGAGTTTCACAAAGATATCTTTATATATACATGCAATGTACTTTGATCTTGTTCATCCTCCATTACTCTCTCTTGCCTTCACTGTCTTCTCCTGCTTCATCCCTTTTCAGATCCCTTTGACTGTCATGACATTTCAGTTCTCAAGTTTTTTTTTCAGCTCTCAAGTTTTAATGTATAAAAGAAAACTTTTGATATTTATTTTTCTGAGTTTGGCTTATTTTGTTTAGCATGATATTTCCATGTCTCCACCTATTTTCTTACATGTACAGTAATTTCATTCTTTATGGCTAACTGAAACTCGAGTTACCAATAAACACTACCTTTTCTTTATCCTTTATCCCTACAACAAAGAATGTGAGTGCCTAGGCTGACCCAGGTCTTGTCCATTGTAAACAGTTTAGATTTCAAGTGTTATCTACCGCATGCTGACTTGGATCCTTTTAGGTATATAAACAGGAACATTGCTGGCAGCTCATGTGGCAGTTCAAGCTTTAATTTATTTGGAAGAACCCCTATACTGATTTGCATGACCACTGGATAACTTATTTTCCCACCAAATAGTGTATGAGGATTCCCTTTTCCCATGTATGCTTTCAAATATTTGTTGTAGTTTTCTCTATGATGGATATTATAACTGCAACGAGATGGAATATCAATCTAATATTTATTTATTTATTCTGTTTGGTTGCTTTTTTTTTTTTTAAACAGAATGTTACTCTGTAGCCCCAAATGACCTGGAACTTACTAATTGGCCTAGGTTAGCCTCAATCTTGTCCTGTTCTCCTGGCTTCAGCCTCTAAATGCTGAGATTACAAGTGTACCCCACCATGCACCTGTTTCAGTGTAGCTTTGCTTCACATTTCCCTGATGGTTGACATAGAAATGTTTTCTTCATGTATTGATCAATCGTTTCTCCTTCATTTGAAGAGTTCTCATCATTACACTTGCCCTGCCCCTGACCACTTTTTTTTTTTTAAGTTGATGACTATTGGATCTTTTGGGCTTTAGCTTTTTTTTGAGTTCTTTATGCACTATGGGTATTAATTGCCTATCAGATGAATAGCTGGTAAAGACTTTCTTCCATTATGTTAGCAGTCTTTCACTCTATTATTTCCTTTGCTGGGTAGAAGCTGTTTAAATCGATAGAACCCTATTTGCCAGTTCTTGAAATTATTTCCTGACCTCCTGGAGTTCTTTTCAGAAAGTCCTTGCCTATGCCTAGATCTTGAAGTATTTGCTTTGCAATTTGTTTTAAGTAGTTGCAAAGTTTCAGGTGCTACTTTAAGGCCAGTGTTAGTTGCTTTTGTACAGGGAGAGAGATGAGGTTCTAGTTGCATTCTTTGGCATATGGCTATCCAGTTTTACCAGCACTGTGTGTTAAAAGAAGCCATCTCTTTTCCAATATATGTTTTCAGCACCTTTGACAAGGTGACTGTCATTGTGTGGACTTGTTTCTGGGTCCTCCAGTCTGTTCTTTCCCATGGTCAACATTTCTGCTTTATGCTCCTGCTGTAGTGCTTTACACACTGTGGCTCTGGAGCAGTTAAAGGCATATGTACTTCCAGCACTGCTCTTTTTGCTGAGGAGTTCTTTGAATATTTTGAATCTTTTGTGTTTGCACATGAATTTTGAGGCTTTCCCCCATTTCCCTGAGAAAAATTAATTGGGACTTTAAAAGATTTATTTGTTTATTTTTATTAATGTGTGAGTACGTGCGTGAGTTTATGGGCAACATATATGTTCAGGTCCTTGTGGAGACTAAAAGAAGGTGTCAGATCTCCTGAAAATGGAGTTCCAGGTAGTGATAAGCCACCCAAAGTGGGTGTTGGGAACCCAAATCAAGTTTTTTTCCAAGAGGAGTTTATGATCTTAACCCCTGAGCAATCAATCTCTCCAGGCCTACATGTCATTTGGTCTTTAGGGGGTTGTAATGAAACCGTGAATCTTTGTTAAGTGATGTGGCCATTGGAATATTAATTTTGTTGAGTAAAGGAGGTATTTTGATCTTCCAGGACAGTGTTTCTTAACTTGTGGGTTACAACGCTCTCGACAGACCTCTGTCTCCAAACGTATTTACACTGGGATTCAGAGCAGTAGCAAAATGGCAGTTCCGAAGCAGCAACAAAAAGAAGCTGCTGCTTCTAGTATATCAGAGTCTTCTGGTGGCGCTTATAAGGTCTAGAATCACAGACTCAGCGAGCAGGGATGTGTGGGCTTAGCATCCCTTAGTGGCACTCCATTTTGTTGTTTCTCTTTCCTTACTGCTCTGGCCAAGATTCAAGTACGACTGAGTAAGAGTGCTGACAGGGACCATCCTTCTATCATTCCCGATTTTAGAAGTGTTTTTGGTTTTCTCCTCACTTACTACAATACTAGTCAGTTTGTTATATGCCATCTTCATTATATTGTACTAATTTCGTTTTGTTGTTGGGATAAAATACCATGACCAAGACAATTTAAGTAGGAAGAGTTTGGTTTTGCTTAGGGCTTCCAGGGGAGAGTTCATAAGGTGGAAGAGGCATAGGGGCAGACAGCTGGAGCAGGAAGCTGAGAGAGCACATCTTTAACAGCAAACATGGAGCAGGAAGAGTGAACTGGAAGTCAACAGGGCTACAAACCAAAGCCCATCCTCAGTGACCTAGCATGGTTCCACTGACTAAAGTTCCCATAACCTCCCCAGTCTGTGACACCACAGAGGCCCCTGAGTTTAAATATCTGAGCCTACAGGGGTCATTTCTCATTTAAGCAGACTTGAATACATGAAAATGCAGGAGCCTTTGTGGTTCAATGATAAGACTCTTTTAGGATGACTCTTTGCTCCAATACCACAGAACAAACCAGAAAATAATGCCAATTATCCCACTTGCATCTGACTGCTGCACAGATGTCAGGTCTCTTGTATTAAACTGTAGTTTTGCAGAGTTCTGGACTGTACACCTTCAGAGCTGTTTTGCTTAAAGCTCTACTGAGAAGACCTCATCTCTTCCCTATAGTGTTGCTAAATGGCCTATGATACAGTTTATTGATTCTTAGAAAAATTGAAAGTCCATTCTGGGTTTTACCTGGTCTTTGTCTACCAGTTTCTGTACCACCTACCTCTGTCCATATCTTTTACTTTTGTTTTAATCTCTTAGAGATGGAGAAATGTGCTGGGTGCCTACCACGCCATCTTTTCTCCCTGTTAAAGGACATTCTCATTGCCTGTAGAGATTATTCATTCTGTTCAGATGCCCACAGAACAATGATTTAATATACATTTACAAAGAATATCCACAAAAGTATACATAAATTCTAAAATGTTTAAATTTTATGGGCAGCCATTCTAGCCACAAAGAATTAAACAAATGGACAAACTGATAGCTTTATGATTCAAATGTCATTAAAATAATTATTGGGTTAATGATAGGGTGTAATTACAGAATATTTAGAAAATCACTCTATGAGACTAGGATATAGTAAAACCAATGGGGCGAGATGACAGCTGTTTACTATACTCAGAAACAAATCATGGTGTTCACCAGAGAACAAGAGGAAACAAATGCAGTGTTGCAAATACTCAACCAAAAACCATGTGTAAGCTGGGTGGTGGTGGCGCACACCTTTCATCCTAGCACTTGGGAGGCAGAGGCAGGTGGATTTCTGAGTTCGAGGCCAGCCAGGGCTACACAGAGAAACCCTGTCTTGAAAAACCAAAAAAAAAAAAAAAAAAAAAAAAAAACCAAACCAAACCAAATCAAACAAAACAACAAAAAAAAGTGTATAAACAGCACCAAAGGCATCTGGAAGATAAGATTAATGGAGTTAAGGTTAAGGGTGTTGGTTAATAATTGATAAAGCAAATCAACCAAATTAAAAACAAGCCCTACAGCAGGTTCTTTGTTAAAGTCTGAATCTAGACAAACTTGAGATAAGATATTCTAGAAGAGAAAAACCAAATTACACTCCTAGGAAGGAAATAAGCTCTCTCTCTCTCTCTCTCTCTCTCTCTCTCTCTCTCTCTCTCGATATATATATATATATATATATATATATATATATATATATATATACTAGATACTAAGGTGATTAAAAACTCTAATGAGCTGACTGTATGTAAAACTCCATCAAGACATAGGAAAACATCAACAATAATGCTTTTCCAGAAAAAAAAATCTAAATACTCAAAATTGAGTGAAAATCCCAAGTTAAACAACTATATGAAATATTTGTTCTGAGTGTTTGCAATGAGTTGGAATAAGTCCCAGCAGGTGGGTCAAGTCCAAGTCCATAAACGTGACTGTCATCCTGCAAGGATCATGGGCTGCCCTTGGAACAACTCTAGATCAAGGTCATTCATTCTTTTTCTGGAGACATAGGGGTTGTACATCTACTAGATATGTTTCTCCTCATGGGTCCTAAAGCAACAGCAACATATTTCCTGCTAGAATTTCTATTGAGCTGCTCTGCTAGGGCACCTAGCTAGGGCTTATGACTAAAGCACCACAGGGTACTTATTTATAACCAAAGGGCCAACCACTTCCAGATGGAGTGTCCCTTGAAGACAAAGGCTGGCCTGGAAAAACTCACAAAGCAACTAGGAAGTTGGCTCCAGTCTCATCCACATAGCTCTGCATAGGTCCTTCAGTTTGTTGTTGGGGATCCCAGTTTTCTTTAGCCCTCTTCCACAACTCCTAATGTCATAGCTCCATCCATCTGCTTACCCATTTAGGCTACATTGCTGGAACAGTAGCTGGCTTTCAGGATGGCTGAATTCAGACTTGTCCTAGAACTCACAGCATTAGGAATTTAGAGCAACTGCTCTTTTTTCCTATTTTTTCATTCATTAATTTATTTATTCACTTTGCATCCTGATTGCAGGCCCCTTCTCCTCCCATCCTCCCTCTTGTTCTCCTCTGAGAAGGGGGAGGTTCTCCTGGATACCAATCCACCCTAACACATCAAGTCACAACAGGACTAGGAGTTGGGGACAGTTCCTGCTCTGCTCCAAGAGCAGTTTCTCTTTACCCAAGGCAATAAAAGGCTCTTCTCCCTGTGATGGTTCCATTACTGGGGTCTCATAGCTCTTTCCTCCCTCTGGATTTGTATTTAGGGAACTATGAGCTACTGAAGCAAACGTCTATATCTTCAGTCCTTCAGAGCAAGGAGAGGACCATCAATTAAGTCCTCACTTCCAGGGGCCCTTTTGTGTATGTTCCTGGATCTTTCTGGCATCTTCCAAAATATGATCATTAAAGTTTATGTCTCAGAAAGAAATGGTAAATTCTATATTTTTGTATATTCATCCGCATGGAACCAAGATGATACGTTTTTAAGTCTGTGTCTCAGTGTTCATTGAAGAACTTTGAAGACAGTGTCTCCATTCTCCAAGGATCTACCATATTCCATAGAATATATATTTTCTGGTTTTGTTCATACTAGACACAGGCCAAAAGCACACTGTTTTTTAATAATACTTTCCATAAATTAATCAGATCCTTTTTGCAGAGCTATACTGAGACTCTGTATTCCTATAATTACCAAAAGCTAAAGTTTTGCAAGTTAGGGAAGAGGTACTTTTTGCTTCAGGATCATCTTTCATTTGTTTCCATACATTAAGATTGTCACCATTCCTCCTTAAACGTTACAACTGTTAAATGGCAGCATGGCAAACCAGTTGACCCACCCTTCACTGTCATTGCAAAAGTAATGTGGACATTGTTTACAGATCATCTATCTTTTCATATGAAACTGGAAACAATCAAAATTCAGTGCAGTGAGGCTGTTTAAGAGAACCAGGCTCATAGAACCTTCACAGGACCAAGGGCCTCTTCTCCCATTGATGACTGACTAAGCCATCCTCTCCTATACATACACTGCTGGAGCCAAGAGTCCCACCATGTGTACTCTTCGGTTAGGGCCACGAGGCAGGAGAGGGTGGGTTGGTGAGCAGGAGGAGGGGGGAGGGAAGAGGGTTTTTGTTTTTTGTTTTTTGTTTTTTTCAGATGGGAAACTGGGAGAGGAGATAACATTTGAAATTTAAATAAAGAAAATATCTAATAATAATAATAATAAAAGACAATCCTGCACAACATCCAGAGGGAGCTCCACTCCCAGGTGCTCTAACAAGTCCAGGATCAGAGGATCAGAGGTGAGGAGGACATAACACCTTGTCCCAACACTGAGAGTAATTGGGACCAGCAGGACCCAGGCATGCAGGAACTCCAACAGCCCAGTGGCACTGGTTCCTTCCAGTCTGTCTTGGCCTGTGCCCTGAGCAAACCTTGGGCATAAACTCCAAAGCCAGTCCCACAACACCCAGAGGAAGCTCCACTCCCAGGTGCTCTAACAAGCCCAGGATCACAGGATCCCAAAGACAGCTTGACTCTGAGGAGTTATGACACAACTAGGATCACATGAAGGACAGGCTCCAGTCAGATTTAGTAAGGGCAGGTAGGACTAGAGATAACCAGGTGGCAGGTGTCAAGTGTAAGAAAATAAGCAACACAAACCAAGATTACTTGGCATCATCAGAACCCAATTCTCCCACATGGGAAAAGCAAGATTCAGATCTAAATCACCACTTCTCATGGTGATGATACAGGACTTTAAGAAAGACATAAATAACTCCCTCAAAGAAATACAGGAGAACACAGGTAAACGGCTAGAAGCCCTTCAAGAGGAAACACAAAAATCCCTTAAAAAACTACAGGAAAACACAATCAAACAGGTGAAGGAAATGAACAAAACCATCCAGGATCTAAAAATGGAATTAGAAACAATAAAGAAATCACAAAGGGAGACAATGCTGGTGTTAGAAAACGTAGAAAAGAGATCAGGAGTCATAGATGCAAGCATCACTAATAGAATACAAGAGACAGAACAAAGAATCTCAGGGTTAGAAGACACCATAGAAAATATTGACACAACAGTCAAAGAAAATGCAAAAAGCAAAAAGCTCCTAACTCAAAATATCCAGGAAATCTAGAACACAATGAGAAGACCAAACCTAAGGATAATAGGTATAGAAGAAAGTGAAGACTCCCAATTTAAAGGCCAATAAATATCTTCAACAAAATTATAGAAGAAAACTTCCCTAACCTAAAGAAAGAGATGCCCATGAGCATACAAGAAGCTTATAGAACTCCAAATAGACTCGACCAGAAAAGAAATTCCTCCCATCACATAATAATCAAAACACCAAATGCATTAAACAAAGAATTTTAAAAGCAGTAAAGGAAAAAGAGCAAGTAATATATAAAGGCAGGCCTATCAAAATTACACCAGACTTCTCACCAGAGACTATGAAAACTAGAAGATCCTGGGCAGATGTCATACAGACCCTACAAGAACACAAATGCCAGCCCAGGTTACTATACCCAGCAAAACTCTCAATTACCATAGATGGAGAAAACAAGATATTCCATGACAAAACAAAATTTACACAGTATCTTTCCCAAATCCAGACCTACAAAGGATAATAAATGGAAAACACCAACATAAGAAGCAAAACTACACTCTAGAAGAAGCAAGAAAGTAATCTTTCAACAAACCCACACAAACCTAATTCCACCTCTAACAACAAAAATAACAGGAGGTAACAATTACTTTTTCTTAATGTCTTAATATGAAAATTAATATTACCAATATATCCTAATCAGTTGAAATCCAAAAATATGAGGAATTAGAAATTTGTTGGCTGTCATTCAGTGGTCTCTCTAATTTGGTAATTGGAGAAATAGTTTCAATATAGTACAATCTATATTAACTTTCTGCTTGTTTGTACATGACAGTCTCTTGCTGGGTTCCACATAATGGTCTTGAAATCAGGCTTCTCCTATCTCAGCCTCTCTATTAGTAGTATTGTTTATTTCATGTCTTTACACTATACTATGGTTTTCAGAACAGCTTACATATTTCAAAAGTTTATACAGCAAAAGAAACATAGACAATTAACTGGAAGGTGGCTTGTAAGAGGCAACAAAGAGTGAGACTGAATGCTTTGCTTGATGTTTGTAACTATTGTATCGAGTTTGAAGAAGAGGACTTTATAAGTTACTCTTTCTCTGAGATGCATGCTTTTCAAAATCATCACAGCCAATGAACCAGATTCTTACCCTCACCTAATGTCTGTGCCACCCTCCAAGCAGAACCTTTGTTCATTGAAACAGTTGGTAAATGACTTCATGGATAGACCATCTTAATACATACACCATTTCTTAAATGAATGTTACCTGTTCTCTGTGGGCTGAGAATGATGACAATCACTAAAGTCAAATAGCTTTGACCATAGCAGGAAATCTGTATCCAAAAATCATACTTACAATTCATTCCTCTAAAAAAAATACTAGTAGTGATGTATTATTTTAAAATATACAGTTAATATATTTGGAGTTATTTCAAATTTATATTGAGACAAATGTATGTATTTTCAGTATTGCTGTAGATAAGCATCTACATTAGACTGTTAAATTGATTGTTGTTTTATATCAAACAATTTTATAATACTCATTTTTATTATTACAATATTTTATAAATTTTAAAGAATATGACAAAGTAAAAAAAATGAAAGGTATTATAGATATTGAAGGGGGGTCTCTGGGAGGGGTTGGGGTACAAAGGGAGAAAATGTGATATAATCTATTTACTTAAAATATGTTTTTAAATGTTAATGAATTCAGATAAATTGAAATCATGTATCTTTTCTCATTATAATGTAATAAAACTTAAAATACTCTGGTTTAGTGGGATGAAAAAAAATGCTAAAAAAAAAAAAAAAAAAAAAAAAAAAAAAAAGAACCAGACTCAGGCAGAGCAAGAGATGTGATCAAGAATCTCCATATGTTCCCACAGGGAACCAGAATCCTGGCGCTCTGGTTGCTGATGCAGCAACTTTCCAAGACATTGACAACTCAGTGGTTTGGTTCTCTTGACTTGGTTCCAGAAGCACAGAAGGTAGTTTTTACCACCAGGACACAAGACAAAACTTGTCCTCCTTCCCCCTCTCCCTTCCTCTCTCCCCCCCCCCCCCCCTCTCTCTCTCTCTCTCTCTCTCTCTCTCTCTCTCTCTCTCTCTCTCTCTCTCTCTCTCTCTCTCTCTCTCTCTTACATTTCCCCTTATACACTAGTCACAAGCTGGACCTATCGCAGTGTATAGAATAGCAATAAATCAAGCTTTGTCAATAAAGGAAAAGTCTACAGAATTGAGACAAGTCTTCCAAGAATCAAGTTCAGAGAAAATCCAGGGAGAATCCTTGTTTCAACCATGATGTTGTGTGTCTGTTTCTGTAAATGATTTTGGTAAAGTTAAGGCAGTTTCACAGCCTGTTATGTAGCAAGCCTCATTAATCTTTTCCTTTACTGTTTATGCTTTTTGTGACTTCTTAACTTCTTCCCTGCCCTGATATTTTAGGTGTTTTCCACTTGCATATTCTAGAATTTTGAAACATGATCTTTCACATTCAGGCTTATAGTGCATCTGAAATTGATTTTCACGTAGGACTTAGCTATCTGTCTTCCTATATACATCAGCAATTGTCTCTCCCTGCTTATTGACTACTCTGTCCTTTCTGTCGTGATTTATAATGCCATTTCTAGCTCATATCTCCACATGCATCCATTTCTAGATACTTTATCACTTTGTGTTTGCTTACTGTCTATATCTGAGCCAATTCCACAGTCTTGAGTTGCATTAAAATGGCATTATCATGCATCTTTCAGTATGCTGCTCCTACTCCCTCTTGTAATTTCCATTCAAAAATTTCTTAGCTCCTCACTGTATATAGGCTAGTAGGATCTTGTTAAGTCAATGAAAACCTCTATAGAGATGTTGACTGGATTTGCATTGAAATTATAATTAAAGTTTTAGTGAATTATTATGTACGTGATATATTTTTTTTTGTATTCACGAGAAGGTATTTAGACTCTCCTGTCAATTAATCATGCTTTATACTTTTATTCATAAGAAAACATTTTCCTGTTTATTTTAAAATATTTTGTGGTTTTGGCATTAATGTAATCAGTAACATTGTTTTTTCTTTTTACATTTTATAGACTGTTTTTGGTATATACCAACAATACAGATACATACTAACTATATATATGTATATATACATATATACATATATGTAAGCAATGGGAGGCAAGTTGCTCAGTGTAGAAAGGTGCTTGTCATTAAGCTTGACAAACCAAGCTCAATCCTTGGAATCCCCATGATAGGGGAAAATAACTCCCTCACGCTTGCCTCTGGCCTCCAATCATGCACCTTGGTATGGGTGTACTCTTGACCCTTTCTTAGCTGGCTCTCTGATCTGCATTACTTCTATGCCTGGTTTTATTTCACATCCAGATGTTGAGGTCCTTTTAATATTAAGTTTAATATTTTATATTAAGTTTTCATATAAAATTTAATAATATAAATATATGTTTAAAATATAAAATACAAACAATAATATAAAATATAAGATTTTAATAATAAATTTTAATATTAAGTAGAACATATGTTTTAGCAGGAAATAAGACAATAAAGCCAGTGAAGGCTAACAAACATATCAGGACATTTTTTTTTTTCTAAAAATTGGTCCTTCCCCTATGTTTTCTCCTATGATGTCTTTCATGTTCTCCTGCTCTCCTGGCTCTGTTAGGAGCCTTTCAGACCATGTTAATTAGTTCAGACAGGAAGCAGTATGACACGTGACCTACAGTGGACAAGCCTTTTGCGTGTGAGAGGAACCAGTTCCAAGGCTGGACTGCTTCAGGGCAGAGTTCTCCAGGCCCTCTTTCCTCCCCAGAGGGTCAGAACCCAAGGAACTGTGGCTCTTCGATTGGGGACAGTACTCTGCTCCTCTCCCTTGGACTTTGTCTAGTGTTCACCTGCTGATGACCACTGTAACCCTGTCTGGAGCTCCTCAGAGAGCATCCTAACTTGTTTGCTAGCACTGCTCCAGCTTTTGTATCTATTATTTTCTTAATCTGCAAATTTCACCAGGATGTAAAGAGAGAGGAACAAGTAATCAATTACCCTTTAGAGATGAGCAGGATGCCCCCCATCTTTTAGCTCTTCTGCCTGTTAACTAGTCTGCTCTTCATATCTTATTCATGGAGATGGTGGCTTATTGAATTTTATTGCATGCACACAGCAGACACTTTAAAAATGTTTACTTCTGTTTGGGGGAAATCTGTCATTCCTCCCATGTTTCCCTTGACTCCTGGGCTCTAGCTTCTTCCTTAATGTTATGAAGGGAAAAAGCAAGACACTGGTGGATGAGGAGTGCATCCACGCTCCTTTAATGTACCAGGAGAACGCACCTGCACTTTTACAGCAGATTCAATATCCTTTTCGGGTGTACAGGCACCCAACCTTCTGGGTTGTTGAAGGAAACTTATTATCAATGCCACAGACTCCTACAATTAAAAAATCTCTTTTCAGATTAAATGATCATCAGACTTTTAAAACCTATTTTATTTTACTTTATTTTTTTAAATCTAGGATGGGTTCAGTCCTCCATTCTTTAGGCTTTCTGGATCCCCCCCCCCCGCCCCTTACTCACCTTCCAGCAGATGTGTGGTTGTCTGGAGGGTCATTATGCCCTTGTGATGTGGTGCTGAGCATTTTGAGATCCATACAGGGTGTTCTGGATCTGTACTGGCTTCTGTTCCCTGGTAGGGTGACTGCTGGATGTATCTGGTCCATCTGACCTTTTGGGAGAAGTGCATTATCTGTACTTGTTTCTAAGTCCTCACCAAGGCTACCCCTTCATCCTAACATTGAAGCCCCTCTGGCCTCTCTAGCATATTCTAGGAGAGCTGGATGAGTGATGTCTGGGTGCCTTACTGGCTATGCACAGACAGATGGAACCAAGAACAGGAGCTCAGGTGTGTTTAACTCATTTCCTCCATTCCATTCTTCTTGTACATGAGAACTACTGTTTCAGCGTGTCCACGGTCCTACAGCTTCCTCTGTGCTCAGTGAGTGAGTCCTGGTCTAAGGCCTTCAAACTCTTCACACAAGCCTGGATACTTTGAAAACTCTAGGGTGGACTAGAGTGAAGCTGGGGAAAGAGAGTGTGTTGTTTCATATCTTCTCGTTTTGTGTTCCTCTTCTACTTCTAAGTCTCCCAGGTTGAAACGGACAGGTTTTTAGACTTTCTAGATCTACTGTCTAACAAGTGATGCTTTGCTTGCCCTGTTGTGACAGGCTTACATTGAGGTAAACACAGAATCAGAAAGTGTTAGAAACCTTTAAAGCAGTCCACTGTTTTAGTGACATCAAACTGTATGGCAGAGATACTTTGTTTGAACATATCATAGTATTGTGTGGGCTGCACACAGTGCCTGTAAGGTCCTGGTCACACAATTAAACCATATACAAATCCATAGTTGGTGAGAAATTAGTCAGAACTGTAAGAATTCATTTACTGGAAAGCTCGAGAGGTACTATCATGGATGTCACCCACCGACATCCATTCTCCCACAGAATAAAGAAACTGTGATCTAGATATTCTACTGCCAACTTAGGCATATAAAAATACTCACTATATCCTTTATTTGGGATTTAAAAAGCAGTATTTTGTCTTGACTACAAACTTCTATATAGTAGGAAAATACTGCTGACATAGATATAGACCTTTTTGTTTGACATAAGTGCAAATGGGCATTTTAGAAACTCTGTGTCATATATCTTATGCATTTTTGTGAGGCCAACCTTCTTGGTCCAGTGAAAGCATACTAGAACAGAAATACAGAGCGGTATTCAGAATTATTCTAAGGACTTGAACTTCTAGGCTTAGAAGTTATTTCTTCTATAGACTCTAAATCTGTTGACTCATCCCAAAACGGCTTTTTAGAGTTCTTGGGTCAGTAGGATTACATAAGGTAAAATCAATTCTGTTTCCAAATCTGCAGCAAAGTAATTGCAGATTGCATCCTGCTGGGCTGGCAGGCCTGATGATTGTCTCTAAAAGCTTCTGGTGATGTGGGTGTCACCACCATTAGCAAGAAGGAGGACTTTCAGTTCTGATTTCTGAAATATTCATAGCCTCCTAAATGTCACAGACATGAGCACATGCTTACATACTTCTCTTGAGAAAAATGTCCAAAATTTTAATGAAGCCGAAGGTTCACAGGTCTTCCTGTGTCCAGCTAGGGGCAGCTGTGACTAACTACTTTGAGGTCATTTGAATTTCTGTCCTGTCCTTTATTTAACTTGTTATTCATTATTGATTAGAATATTACATAACTCCAAGAAGAAGAGGAAACTTGGAGAATGCTGATAGATGGCAGATGATTATTGCCTGATACAACACAAAGACTTTTGTCTACTTATTATTATCTTTGGAACAATAAACCAGAATCAATATAAATTATACATCTTATTGGCCTTCCTTTCAAGCATTTATATGCATACTCACTTTCTACACCTTTCCTTCCTTCCTTCTTTCTCTCTCTCTCTCTCTCTCTCTCTCTCTCTCTCTCTCTCTCTCTCTCTCTCTCTCTCTCTTTTGACAACTGTCTTGGTCAGTCTGCGTTGCTACCACAAAAACATCATGGGTAGCACATAAACAATGACCGTGTATTTCTGTTCTAGAGCCTAGGGAATCAAAAATCAAAGAAAAGACAGGTTGGTTGTCTGGTGCGGACCTGTAGTACATAGACATCAACTTTTAATGTGGCCTTGTAGAAAGGAAAGAGAAGCAAAGCTTTATGAGACGCTTATTCTCTCTCTTTCCACCTGTCTGTCTCTTTTTCTTGGTAGTGAACCTAGGGTCTATGGTCTAATCCACTGCACTATATTCCCAGTTCTTTCTTATTATTTAATTATTGCTCTTTTTGTTTTGTTTTGTTTTGTTTTGTTTTTGTTTTTCAAGACAGGGTTTCTCTGTATAGCCCTGGCTGTCCTGGAACTCACTCTGTAGACCAGGCTGGCCTCGAACTCAGAAATCCACCTGCCTCTGCTTCCCAAGTGCTGGGATTAAAGGCGTGCACCACCACTGCCTGGCTACTGCTTTTAAATTTAATTTACATGTATATGTGTTTTGTTCGCATGTTTATCTACCACTTGCATGTAATGTCCGCGGGAGCCAAAAGAGGGCATCTGGGACTGAATTCAGAGACAGCTGTGAGTCTCTTGTGGGAGACAGGATTAAACCCTGGTCCTCTGGAAGAACAGCCAGGGCTCTCAACCACTGAGCTATCTCTTTAGGCATCATCATCACCATTAGCAGTAGCAGCATCAGCATCTACTACTACTACTACTACTACTACTACTACTACTACTACTACTACTACTACTA
>JADRCD010169489.1:0-12764 GCA_019843815.1 Montemys delectorum | reverse complement strand
TACTACTACTACTACTACTACTACTACTACTACTACTACTACTACTAACACTAATACTAATTTTTAAATGGAGTCTTGCTTAATAGCCTGGGCTGGCCTTGATCTTACTCTTGAGCCCAGGCAGGCCTTTAATTTGTAGCTGTGATGATAGACTGATAGTCTTTTAAAAGGGCACTAATTCTTTTTCTGTTGGCTCTACCTCATGATCTAATCAGTCCCATTGGCTATTCGTAATACTATAGCACTTGAGATTAAGTGTCAATCGCCAAGTTCACCGGACACCTTCAGACCACAGCACCAGCTTTACAGTCTTGCTAGTTCTCTCATTAATGAACTAAATTAATCACTGTCAGTTGCTTATTCTACACTTGTATAGGAGTTGTAATTTTAACATTTTCAAAAAAATAGGCTTTGATACCTCTATCCTGTCCTTGGAAACAAGACTGTGTCAAAATTAAGACTCATTTCATCGTTTACAGAGACAATATGATGACTGACATGCCTGTAAAAGAAGCAGACTCTTTCCAAAGGTCTCACAGTCTCCCTTTCTCCTTAGCAGGTGATTTTGTGCTACTTGGTAGCTGAAGGTAACCTCCATGCTCTCCTAAAAAATGTGAAGCCTTGCAGGTGGTCTGCCTACTTGGTGGTGTGGACAACAGAGTGTGAGAGTTCAGTGTTCTGTGACATCCGGGGGAGGTGTCATTTGAGGGCTTGTAACCAGTGGGTGATAGGTATAGTTCTGCTCTGTCTGAATCTTTAGCCTCCATTGCTTAAGTCATTGGCTCTAACAACTCAGGTTTTGTTGTCTGCTTGCTTCGCTGAAATAGATTCCCAGGAGCTCTTGTGGGATGTGGAACCTGAACATCGTCTCCTATGTACACACTAAGTGGCTGGCCCAGGCCCTATAGTTGGCTTTCTCCTTAGTGCCAATGTAAGAGTTATGAAGAGCCCAAAGAGAAGGGCTGCAGTCATTCTGACCATTGCTTACAATTTCTTGTGTTTTTAAAGAAATGTGTCTATTTTTTTTTCCCAAACCACTAAACTTAGTGCTATGGAGTCATTTATAGAATCTTCTTGCCATGTTAAGATGTTTGGCCAAGCTGGGCTTGGTGGCACACGCCTTTAATCCCAGCACTTGGGAGGCAGAGGCAGGCAGATTTCTGAGTTCGAGGCCAGCCTGGTCTACAAAGTGAGCTCCAAGACAGCCAGGGCTGTACAGAGAAACCCTGTCTTGAAAAACAAAAACAAACAAACAAACAAACAAACAAAAAAAGATGTTGGCCAAATCTGCAGTGATTCCTCTTGCCTCCCAGGTAGGGCAGTTCACATACTTCCTTTCTCTCTCATTAGTTTATAACTTTGCCAATCCCCAGCATAGCAGCTCTTGACTTCCTGCTTTCTGTTTAACTCTTGTGATCCTGTAATCTCCTATCTTTGATTTTCTTTGGGTTTAATTTACTTTTCTTTTTCTACCTTGCTGAGTTGGGAGCTTTCATTATTGATTTTTGACCTTTCCTCTTTTTCTAAAGTCCACATCTGGAGTTGTAAAGATTCCTCTAAGCAATAACCTGCAAGCTCCAAATGTTTTAGGCTCGCCATTATTTTCTTCTTCAATGGCTGAGTTGCTAAAGATGTTGCTTGATTCCCAAACAGAACTTTCCTAACTATCTTCTTACCCCTGTTCTGTCTGTCCTCCCTCTGTGCTCCACCTGGCTCCTCATTCTTATGGGTGGGGAGGTGGGGATATTAAAGGTGACATTCCTGAAGTCCTAGGCCAAAGGCCTCCCTGCTCCCAACTTCTCCCCTGCATCTTGTCTTCAAATCTGACTAATAAGGAAGATTCGGAGGCAGTCTTTTGACTTCCTCTCTCTTCCCTTTCCCTCTATATTTTGCCTCACCCTGTTGCATTTAACTTCTCACATCAGCATCTCCTTCCTGAATGCAAGCCACCTCATTAAAAACGTGAAGATGATTAACACCATGGGAGAGACTTATGAGCCAGGTTCTACACATTGTTTTGTGATATGCTAAACAAGAAAGGAAATGAGGGAGTTTGGAAGATTGATTCTCAGGAAGAAAGCCTGACTTTTTCTGCTGCATCATTGTGTTTTGGTTGTTGGTCTCTGACTACCCCTGTGCTTTTTTTTTTTTTTTCTGCATACCTTCTGTCACATTCTCATCATCTCCCTGCATGACTTGCACTCAACATCATGAAATGGGAAAGAGCACATTAACTTGTTTAATGTTATCTTAGAACATAGAAAAGGTCTATGCACACTGAGAACAGCAGCTACTTCTATTTGCCCATAATTTATATTTTAGAAGAGGATTTCTATTTGTGGTATTCTCAAGCATGAACAAACAGTAGGATCTTGTGATTATTCCTCCACAAGACATCAAAAGACTGTGGAAATCTCATGTACTCTGGGGGGCATGGAAGGTCTGGTGTCAGGATGGGCCAGAGCCATGGGGCTCAGTAACAGCTCTAGTTGTGTCTGGAAAGAAAGATAGTGGGTATGGGGGAGCACGGCTGCCAGAATAGGGGACCCTGGCTCTGGAGAGCCCTGAAGGCTGTCCGGCAGGAAAGACACGGGACTGAGAATCAGACAGAGCTACAAGGTATTGCAGAGATGGGAACTGCTGTGAACACAGGAATAGCCCTGGCTTCTGGGGCTGCCTTCCCTTTGAGTCTCAGAGGAATTGTTCACAATGTTGGCAGTCGCCAAATATGTTAAACCAGTGGCCAAAAGCATATTGAAGAAATTGGATTTTCATTTCTAATCTGATTGCCATTTAATCTGTTGCCCTTTATGTGATTACTCACCATTTGCATTGCTAAACCCTGGCAAAGAACCTCTCAATTGATTTTTCTTCCTCTTGAGACTGTCTCACTTTGCAGCCCAGTCTAGACTCAAATGTATAATTCTCCTGCCTCAGCCTTCTGAGTACTGGGATAACACTTTTTTTTTTATGTTAAGCAGCAGCATTCTTCTTCAAACAAGAAACTGAGTTGGGTGCCACAGATGGGCAGTGTCATCTCGCCACCACAGTTCGAACCCCAAAGGTCTCTGCAAGGGAAGCTAGAAACCAGACCCTTGGAGATATTCCCTGGGATGCTAAGTCTCACCCCCAGATGGCTGCCTGACTGCCAGCCATGTGGCCTTAGACCACCTTTACAATGAGATAGTGATGTCCCACTGGAACACTGGGACTCTGAGAAAAAAAACCCAATATAAATCCACAACTTGTATTTTTGTGTTTACTCTTTCCTTCTGTAGATGTCTAGTCCTCCAAACAGGTTTCAGGTATACAAGATGTCCCCACCTTCCAAGCTATGTTGCAACTTCCCTGTCAGTGGTGGCTTCCTCACAGCATGGCCCCTGCTCTCCTCTGACAAAGAGGCATCCCATAAGGACCAAGACCTCTAAGAGGCACTAACCTTGCCCAAAGTGAGTTTGGAGCTCGAGCTTCCTGGAGCTGGTAAGGACCAGACTATGCCAACTCAGACGATGGTGGTGAAGATTCTAGAGAAAACTTCTCAAATCCACATCCTGTACAGTGACTCACACAGACTGCTGTAGGTAGCTGCAAGCCACCAGCTTGGCTGTCTCTGGGAGTGATTAATCTCCCTGAAATTAATGGTCCCTTAAAGGCAGCCGCCACAGAGGCTGTGTGCATCCATAAAGCAGAATTCATTGCATCTGTAGAGATGTTTGTGAGGACAGACATTCCACTACCACCACCACCCTCCTCACTGGACACCCGTAGACCTTCAGAACCCACAGGGCTTGTTCATGGCTTCTAAGTGGCCAGGAATGAAGTGACCATCACAGCTCCTTGCTGCCTTCTCTGTCCACATGACGAGAAAAAAATGGATATTCAGAACAGGGGTGGTCTTCCTGGGAACAAGCTGAGTGAGCCTGAGTCATGGGCAGATCAGGTGTGTTGTAATGAGGAACGGGGCCCTTGTATTCAAGGCAGAAGCCAAGAAACAAAGAAAATATTAGAGTGCACTGCATACCTCATGTGGGGAGGGTTTGGGGAAGTATATGGATTATGGAAAACTGACATTTTGTAGGCTGCTCCTCTGAGATGAGGGCATTTAAGATGAAATGTTGAAAACAAATCATTACTAGTGTGCTGTCTTAATCTAAGAAATACGTTAAGTCAGTGGGACAGTTAGAGTCAAGGGTGTTAGACAGAGAATTAAGGCAGAAGTAGAGTCAGGGACAGAGAGAGATGGAGCCATGACTTATGCAAGTTATGGAAAAATAAACACAACCATTGCATTCTCTGATGCTTTGGAAAATCACTAATGTCAAAATGTCACTGTGTCACAGGCTGCCAAGGCTGCTCTGCAGTACTCCATAGTACACTTTTGTTCTAGCCATTTTTGAACCCACATCTGCTAAGGTTCTTTCCTTACTTCTTAGCCATGGCCCAAGAGGGAACCACAGGGAGATGCTGAGAGCCTTAGATGGGGGCCTGTCCTCAGTGGTTGAGCTTTGTCCTTCAGTGGCTGTGTGATTTCAGATAGACTTTAAAATGTCTCTGTTCTATTTATCTAGGGCTCTTCTTTCTGTGTTCTCAGTTGCTCTTAGATTTCAACTAGAGGAAGCGGTGGGGGGTGGTGGTGGTGGAAGAACTCTTGAATTGGCTGGGCCATGCAGGCATAAGGTATCTCTCCTAAGCTAAGTAGATAGAGAGCCAGTATATGGGTCTCCTCTGCTCCTTACCCCATTAGACTCTAGCAAGGACCCAGAAGGTTTCCAAGACCTATAACCCTCGGAAACAAATTTCTTCCTTTCAGTATGCAAAGTACCATCTCATTCAAACTATGGGCAGGGTACAGGAATGATGTACCCTGAGCCACGAGCCATCATATACCTGGGCCCTGGTGGAGACACTTGTCAGCACACTGGCCTGCTTAGTTCAGAATCGCACAAGAAACTCACCCTAAATCACACTCATTTGCATAGCCTAGTTGTGGGTTTGACTGACTGGGGCAGAAGGCATGCTGGGAGTGGCCTAACAAGACTGCTGAAAGCTTCAGGGGAAATCAAGTCCCAATTTCCATTTTCAGCCTGGCTTCTCTCTTGAGGAAGCTCAACCACACTGGAGTGTTCCTGGACATTGTCATGGCTCTGTAAAGTCCTCACTGTGTGGTTAAGACAGGAAACCTTTCCCCTGACTTCTCAACAAAGTATGAATGTCTTATTTCCTCTTCTCAACTGGCTCATGTATGGCTCTGTTCCTTGCCAACTGGGCAGTCTGGAGTGTATCCTTATTCCTTTGAACCTCAGCTTGCTCTTCTGATAAATGGGATACACGATAATGTGCTCACAAGGTGGTGGTGAGGACCAAGCTAGGCTGATGCCTGTCAGGCCAGTGGCTGTGTACCTGGCTCAGAGCAAACACAGCACTGCACCCTCAGGCACTCAGGCAGTGGCCCACTCTTGTCTGGAGCTGTCCAGAAGTCCACAGGTTTAGATTGTTACATAACATGTACCATAACAACACGCGTACTCGATGTTCCCTGAGTGTTGCTTCCCACAGAGTAGGGCATTGAGATCATGCCTCTGCACTAGGGAGTCCTACAGCATGGCAATATGACAGGGAGCAGATGACAACCCATGGTCAAATCTGCTTTACAGTCCGGGATGTAAGAACACTGGCTGCATCTTCAAATGGTTAGAAACCAGCGAAAATCCATGAAATGTATGAGTATTACAAAAATTCCATTTCTATGCTCATGGGTACTTGGGTATAGCCATACATCTTGACCTACAAGCATTTGTGGTTGCTCTGTCAACTGATGAGTAGCTGTGAAAGACCAAAGGGGAGACAAGTTTTGAAGTATTTTCATTCTGGCCCATTATAGAACATTATGCCAATTCCTCTTAGAGGTTCCAAGAGATCCAATTTAGCTGTTTTACAATAAGCATTTCCTAAATGAGTGAGCATATCTGTTTTGTCTTCCAAGTCATAAGTTGGCACTCTGAGGAGATAGAGATGCCAGGCAAGTTGCTGAGGGTCCTCCTTTCTCCCTCACTTATCCTCGACATGGCTGTCTCAGCCCTGTGCTATGCTTTCTGGATCTAATCTACTAAGTTCTTATGTTCTAGGTTTCTCCTGAGTCTAGAGTCCTCTGTATCTAGCTTTTTTCTCCAGTCTTTTACCACCCATTTCTGTCTCCTACATCCACTATCAGACAAAGTATCTCAGCCAGCTGCTTGCTTCACAGAGCCAAGTTCAGGCTCTCTGGCTTAGTGCTTCACAGAGCCAAGTCTGGGCTCTCTGGCTGAGCCTTCTGACTCCAGATCTATGTGAAGCGCACTGCAGGCCACTGCCCTGCCCCACTGTTCCTCGGTATACTGTTTTTTTATACCAGTCTTATTCCTGGACTATCTATCCTCATTGCCAGCCAGAGTCTGTAGGCCTGGCTTTGTTTCTATTTTCTCCAGAAGCCTGCCTTTGTGGGTCTCACTAAAAAGGTACATACTAAGGTAGTGTGGCATAAGATCCAACCCCCTACTTGCATGAACCTCTCTAAACTCTTAGAAGGCATACATTGAAAGAGTGTGTTTACATGGTCCCCTATTTTAGCAAGATTTCCAGAAATTAAGACCAGTGGCTGCAGTTTGAGAACCACAGCCAATGTGGTGGCACTCTGACTCTGGGCTTGTATCTGCAGATCCTTGAGAATCTGCATTTGGGGACTCGGGGTATAGAGAAGCTGAACTGGGGCTGACTTCACGTGGATTTAATGGCATATATTTATTTAGTCCAAGATGGCTTTTGCATAATGAGCTCATTTGTAACAAGGTTTCAAAGGGTATTTGATGGTGAGGAGCATTTGAGCTCTGGATTTTATGCTAGTTAGCTATTTTAGGAACACATTCTCTTTGCTGTTGTATGCTCAGAAACTTGACAGGCCCTGATTCCTTAATTAAATGCAGGCTAGTTTGTACTTAGAGACCTACCAGTGTCTAATGTTTTCCGCCCTTCACTTATTCCCTTGCATTTCCTTCCCCCCACTTACTCCTCATGCTTGCTGGGATGCCCCACTTGGACTTGTTGCCTCTTCTTGCTCTTCTTCCTTGAACTGAAGTGGCCCAATCATCTGTGAAACTCTTATTAACTTTGTGTTATTTCAATATGAAATACTAACTTCCAGGAAGACAAGAGGCAGTTCATCCAGTCTCACAGTGGCGTGGACACTGCAGACAACTGGCAAATGAATGTCATCAATTCATAGAGTCATTAAGATTCATCGTGCCTGAGAAAATTGGAAATGTCTCAAAGGCTGCCAGTCTTATCATGAGAGAGCATTGACAGGATTTCTTCACAGACATCCCATGGCAATGTAAGTTATGAACTTAATTTCTTTGTGAGCCTAGTCAATAAATTATGATCAATTGTGTAAGAAGACTGGCAACATTTGTATTTTCTATAGAAATGACTATATAAATGTAATTAAGATATCAATAGTAGATCAAAGATCAGCCAAAATATGTTCTACAATGTCATGGAAGTGAAGTATCTGGCTAGCTCAGTTGATAGAGCATGAGATTCTGAAAATATCACAGAATTAGCTTCAACAGTTACCTGTTTTAAAATGGTTCTTAGGGGCTTGAGAGAAGGCTCAGTGGTTATGGGTGCATACTGCTTTTATAGAGGTCCCAAGTT
This sequence comes from Montemys delectorum, assembly GCA_019843815.1. Classification (NCBI taxonomy): domain Eukaryota; kingdom Metazoa; phylum Chordata; class Mammalia; order Rodentia; family Muridae; genus Montemys; species Montemys delectorum. Next base: position 5,075 of record JADRCD010169489.1, on the reverse strand, counting down.
CAGCTCTCAGAACCCATATCAGGCAGCTCCCAACCACCTGTAACTCTAGTTCTAGGATATCTAAAACCTTCTTCTGGCTTCCATTGGTCATGCATGTAAACACATGCACATGCAGACACATCAACATAGATAATGAACCATAAGAAAAGATGTTCACTTTTCATAGATTTTGTGAGGTCCTTGATATATTTTTCCTTTTACAAACAAAGCCAAAACCAAGTCATTTTATTATTTGTAATTTTCTGTGACTTTTCTCCTTCCAAATATTTGCTTTTGTACTTACTTTTGTTTCATTATTACAAAAGACTTCCAAACTGCATAAAATTCAGGAGCCATAAACCCTGCATCTGCTTCTGTCCTTTCTGTCTAAAGGAGATCAGGTTTCTCTTTTTCTATCCCTTCCTCTTCCCACTCCTCTTCCTTCCCCCTCCTTCTCCCTCTCCTCTTCCTCCCCCTCCTTCCCCTCCTCCTCTTCTTCCTCCTTCTCCTCTTTCTCCTTCTCCTCTTCCCTCTCTCACTCTCTCTCCTTCTCTCTCCCTCCCTCCTTCCCTCTCCCTTCATCTCTCCTTTTCTTTCCCACCCTCCTTTTCTCCTTCCCTTCCTCCCTCATCTCTCCTCTTTCCTTCATTCCTTCCCTCTCTCCCTCCATCCCTCCTTCCCTCCTTTCCTCCTCTCTTTTCTTCTTTTTCCCTCTTTCCTGCCTCTCCTCTCCCTCTCTCCCCCTCTCTCCCCCTTCCTTCTTCCCTCCCCTTTCCCCCTCTTTCACTCTCTAGTTTGGCAGTCTTTATCATCATCCCCTTTGGGAATGTGGCTCATGTCTGCTATTAAACTGTTATGAAAGCTTGCACTACTTATTCACTTGCACATCCATCTCATTACTGCTGGTAGTACCACCCCATCCCCAAACCCTAGCTCTTAGCAGCTGAGTCAGTTCCAATCTGTCCTGTAAACTTGAGTTTCTACCATCTGGAAGTCCTGAGAACTTTCCAGACATGCTGTTAAGGAGAACAGGATATTAGAAGCTAATTTGTCTAACTGATTCATTGATAAGAGCTCTTGAAGATGCATCTGCTTATTGGAGACACTCTGTTCAAGATATAAGAATCAGGAGCAAATGCCACTTAAAGTGAAAATAAATCCAATGAATATACAGAAGTTCCTGTCATTTGGAGATAACAGGGCATCAGTATGACTCTCCTTCCAGGCTCTTGGGTCTCTAGGGACCTGGAGTATCTCCCAGGACAGCTTGGCTCCTTTTGTTTTCTCATTTTGTTCTATCAGGTTCTGAAGTAGTACACTAGGAATCTTCATCCTACAGAGACAATATGTGATACCTCAAAAGATGCCAAAACTCTGAAGATATGGTCACCCATCTACCAATTCTAAACCTGGCTGTGAGCTCTGCTCTTTATCTTCCACACACTGCCCTCTCCAGACCTTTCAAGAGAAGACTTAAGAGGAGAGCTGTGTGATCCTTCATATAAAAAAGAGACAAGAGCCAGTATCAGCTAGGACTAGGACTAAGAGATGGGGCTAGGGCTGAAGATGCCTATGGGGTAACTGATAATCTTGAGTCATGGCAGGAGGAACATCAGAAGGACATCTCTGGAGGAGGCTTCCCACTAAGGAGTGATCCCACTCTGTGAGAATGAGTTTGGTTTAGATAGGGGGAGGTATCAGAAAACACATCCCAATTTTCCATATCCAAATTTCTGAAGAGCAGTGTGCCTCTAGGTACAAAGATCTGCCTTTCCTCTGCCCCTCCCCATCCTCTCCTCCCTTTCCCCTTCTCAGGGGCTTTCTTAGTGTTTACTTTACTTTTTTTTTTTTTTGGTTTTTCGAGACAGGGTTTCTCTGTGTAGCCCTGGCTGTCCTGGAACTCACTCTGTAGACCAGGTTGGCCTTGAACTCAGAAATCCACCTGCCTCTGCCTCCCGAGTGTTGGGATTATCGGCATGCACCACCACTGCCTGGCATGGGTTACTTTTCTAATCCCCTAAATTCTTAAACACAATATGGGTTTCCCCACTTTTAGGTCTTGCTCAATGGACCATTCTGCCTTAAGAGCTCAGGAAATCTTTCCAATCTAAATGGAAGACTCCCTTTTGGGTTAATTATGATGTTTAAAGAAGTAAAGGCTTTTGCAGCTGTGGAGGTGGCAACCCTGCACTTCATCCTCTCTGCTTTGGTAGAAGTGGGCTTTCTGTAACTATGCAGGATGGGGCCATTCTGCCTCCCAACACTCTCCCATAGGACAGAGTTGAACAAGCTGTAGAGTTATAGGTGCTGATGCTGAGTGTCCTTATCTGGAAGAAGAGCCTGTCGTTGGCTTCCCCTTTCCACCCACAATACCGCAATGGTAACATGCTCTTAGCCAAATCTGTGAGTCCTTATGGTCAGTGCATTCTGAAGGCCAGGCCTCCTCCAGGCTGTCTGTCTAAAGCAGGTTGGAGAAGGAGGAGCAGAAATGCCAAAGTCAATGTCTTCCCTTCCCACGATCAAGGAAGGCAGATGCGCAGAATGCCCTTTCTTCTGTCAGACTCTCCTGTTGGAAACACTATTATGTCCATATCCCACTTCTTCATTCCCGTGTTACCCTGGTGAGGTAGGTAGGACAGGAAGGAGATGAGGAAACAGAGGTTTACAGTGGCTGATCACTACATCTATTCATGTGTCATGCTGGACAGGCTATGAAGACCTGGGGCATCTAAAGAGACACAGATGCACCTGTACCTGCATGATAGCAACTCCGAGAGACTGTCTAGAGGGACCTCCTGCACCCTGGATGTCCTTCATTGTGCTTTCAGGCTGTGATGACAACTTAGAATCTCTGAAGTACACAGCACCCCCTGTTCCACAACGGGGAAGCAGGTCCAGTGAAACAGGGCAAGATGATTTTTATTTCTTTTATTTTTCCCTCTCCTGGTGCTATGGAATGAACCAAGTCCTTATGCATGCTATGCAATCATTCCACCGCTGAGTTACATCCTCAGGCCTTCACTTTTGAAGTCAGGCAGGCTCTTGCCATGCAGCTTAGGTTGGCTTTGAACTTGTTAAATAACCCAGCCTGGCCTTTAACTACTTTTCTGCTTCTATCTCTGAAGTATTCCATATCTATCTGAGAGTACCTTCCACCACTGGCCAGAGTTACCCTCCAGGAGCTAGCCCGGTAGGGTTCTTTGCTATTCTCATCTTTCTTCCCGGCTTTTCTATAAAATTTAGATACAGATCCCCTCCTCTTGTACTGTTGATACTGTCCTGAATTAGGTCTGGGGCTGGGGCTGGGGACCGAAGGCTTGGAGTTGCACCCACCCCATAACCAGTTGGTGAGTCCTCTCATCTCTTATGAATATTGTGACACTCGATCTCTGGGATTGACAGCCTGGTTGGAATAGGTAACATAATGAGTGTTTTTATCTAAGTGGAAGAGTTGGTTGTCAGTGTTTAGGGCAGGGTAGTGGCAGTTAGAGGAGCCTGACACTTAGGACCATCCAAAGGGGTAAATTAATGTGGCTCTTCTGAAGTTCCTATGTCTGCACACAGCTACTTGCTCCTCATTCATCCCTATCTCCACCCCTTAGTCACCAAGGGTATGGGAAATTGGAAAATCAATTCAGCATCTATTCATTACAGTTCTCTGCTAGGAGTCCTTGAAATGTCTGCCTAGTTTTGGCTGAACATAATGCAGTTGTGCTCAGCCTCTACCAACACCTTCTTCCTTCTGAGTTCAGCAAGCAAGCTTTGGAGGCTGAGATGAAGCCAGAGGATGTAGGTGATATCCAGGCTCAAGGTAGCAGCAGGATGTGTCAGAGTCAGCAGGAGCTACAGTGATTCTTGTAACCACTCTTGATGAACCAAGTCCAGGTTGGCTGAAAGAGGCTGGGTCAATAGTTACCTGCTTCTCAGGTAAGTCACCGCTCAGGCAATCTGGGACACTGCTCGTGTGCAAAAAAGTCGGAGAGGTCTTAGTTTCAGGTTTGGTAAAGCACTGCCCTACTGACAATCTGGTGGTAGCTTTTCCTCTCAGTCAGTGAAGATGGGCTCACACCAAATCTAATGTGTGGGACCAAGGTGTCAATAGTTCCGACTACAGGCATGAGGGCAACCCAGATGCCACTCTCTGAGGCTGGAGCCAAGGAAGGACAAATGATTAGAAATTACTCTCTGAGAAATTTCCTGGCAATGCTGTTGCCATGGGTCAGCTGGATCTTTTCCAAAGGGAAGGAAGCACCTCCCAAGCCAGCCAGATACTTCAAGACTTTCACATGGTATTACACCAGTGTCTCAGAAGCCTCCACCTAACCTGGAATAAATATCAGGGTAAGGCAGTGGTGATAGAACCAAGCCTTGGGTTTTAAGATATGGCCCTGTAATTGATCAGCACCAGTGCTGGAATGACCTCTTTTACAGTTTGCCCTCTAGGATTCTAGGACGCTTACATCTGATGACTAGAGTGCTCACCTCCGAAAGTCAGAGTGAAGGTGCAGGCACAGTGGCAATGTGGAAAGAACCCTCCAGAGATGACTATGCCTACCAGCTGTCATCAAACTCCTTCCACAGGAGCTGACATTTCTCTATGCCACAACACCAAGCCCTCCATACTCTGTCCCTAGACAGCCTCACCAAGCATCTTGCCCTTGACAATCTGTTTACCTCAAGTCTAAAATAAGTAAAATTCCTAATTAATTTGTCCTGGTTATTTTTAAATAACAATGAGAATGATCTTGAATTTAGGAGGTGACTGGACTCTGCTGGTGGCTGGACTGTGTGTTTTGGCATATGGTGGTTGAAGCTGGCATCTTGGAGAAGGACCTTTACTCACAGCCCCAGTCCCTGGCCTTAGGAAACTCACAGCTGAGGTTCTTCACGTATAACTTTATGTCATCTCACATGGTGGCTCCAGGGCAGTTGAAACGACAGATCAAATGTCATAAAGCATCTGTCTCAAGACAGATCAGAAAAAAAAAGTGGCATGGCCTTTGCTTCCTCAGCCCTGAAGGTCACATAACATCACTTTTGATTCCTTTTTCCCACTGAGGTATCCTCCAAGGCCCTCTCAGTGTCTGAGGGAGGGG
>JADRCD010169488.1:0-13399 GCA_019843815.1 Montemys delectorum | reverse complement strand
TTGGTGTATTTCTGTTGCTGGAGTTAAAGGAACTGAGCTTGATTTCTGAAAAAAACATTAATCTTTCTGTGTGGAACCCAGACAGAGAAACTGAAGACACCTTGACAAGTGTGTCTTCTGAGATCAGAGGTGATTTGATGGGGTGTCTGAGTCTCTGGTCTCAGTCACCATGAGACTAACTGGAGCCCTAACCTTCCATTAAAGTGATGATGTGAGCTTATTCAGGCCCCTTTCTGGATAAACTAGCTTAAATTTTAAAGCTTGCAAGTAGGAGTCATGAGTAATTAAGGATGCCAATCGGCATTGCTTGTGGGAGAGTCTTTAGCAATACTCAGCCATCCAGTAAGATAGCAGATTGCTGAGTTAGTACTGGCTGGAGATTCAGCAGGCTGCTCTGGTAGCAAGGCAGGGTCACAACTACTTTACGTGTGAGGGAGTGATATGTGAAAAAAATGAGGGAAGTTAGACTGGAGCCTTTCACAGTTGACACAACCTTAGTATAAATGAGCAAATGTTTTCACTTCCCAAGTTCTACTTTCCTCTTTCTATCCTCTGCCTCTACCCCTCTCTCTGTGTGTAAGTATGTTGGCGAAAGAGGGGGGGTGGTGGAGAGGAAGAAAGAGGGTGAGAGAGGGAGGAAGGGAGGGTAGGAGGGAAGGAGGGAGAGAGAGAGAGAGAGAGAGAGAGAGAGAGAGAGAGAGAGAGAGAGAGAGAGAGAGAGAAAGAGAGGTTAAGGATACTGACTGGGTTTGGGATGGTAGCTCAGCATTTATACACATAGTACATGTTGGGACTGAAATTTGAATTCCCTGAACTCAGTAAATGCTGGATAGACAATGTGGCCTGCTTGTAATCCTAGTGATCAGAAGTCAGGCATGGTGTATCTCCAGAGAAAGTTGACTGGCCAGACTAGCCACATCAGTGCTCTGGAACCAGCTGAGAAATCCTACCTCAGAGAAGAAAGTGGCTATTGACTCCCTAAATCAAGTTCAATTCAGTTCATACACACAAACACACACTCATACCCAGGTGCATTCACACACAAGAGCATCACAAACACACACACACACACACACACACACACACACACAAACACACACAAATGTGAAAGAAAAAAGATAATTACCCTTCTTATATAATATGAGGATTAAGTGAAATAATTCCTACAAAAGTTTTTCCACAGTGCCTGACATATATAGTAGCTGCTCTGTAGATAGAACTGAGATATGAAACTAGTGCTGGATATCGTGCAGATGGGGATTTACAGATATTTGAACTCATCATTTGGGAAAAATTCAATTATATATTAGAAACTAGCAAGTGTTTCCATCTCTTATGCCTCTATGCCTTCTTGAATATGCCCTGACTTCCAAGACAAACAAGACTAGACTATCATATATACATTCCATAGAGGCTTAAGACATAATCTTAAAAATGGACACAAATATGTGCAGGGTAAACATAACATGCAAAATCAATACACCCCAAAAGCAAATCTGAAACACCACTAAGCATTCTACAATAGTTTAAGTTTTTCTATGTAAAAAAAAAAAAAAAAACCCTAATTATTAAAACCTGAATATATAAGCAATTGTCTGGCATCTGAGAAGATCTTTCCTGCTTGGATCTGAGCTTTGTATTTTTCCAGTGAGGGATGAAGAAACTTCCAGATGGAGAGGTTTAATTTGTGAGATGTTCCCCTAGTCTATTCACATTGGCTTTAACTTTCATTTTAAATTACAGAGAGAATCCCCAAAATTTCAAATAGCCCCAAGAGATCTGATGAAATAGCTAATCTCTTTCCATGAGCACGCTAACAAAAGCAATTTCTTAGCAAGCTGTATACTGCCCAGTGGGACTGATAATGAATCTGTGTTATGGTAACCTTTCAAAGAAAGAAAGAGAACACCTTTTGGGGAGCTTAATTTATTAGACGGCTTGCATTTCTCCGTGTGTGGGTGCTCTTCCGTGTAGACACAGCATTCACTCTCCTATGCCAAGGCCTCCTGTTTTTCTGTTTCTCACAGCACCTCTTAATTTACAAAACCTCCCCTATAACACTCCACAGTTAGAGCCAGTGAGCAGCAAAAACCAACGTGCTGCCCGGCTTTCTCAGCGTTCAATGTTGCTTACTTTGAAAAGGCACTAGCTGATTTACGTAGCTGATTGTAGACTCGGCGCTGATTTCCTGTTACAATTTATAGGATTTAGATTTGTGCTCTGGCAAAAACTCTGTGATGATATGTTTATTTGTAAACTGAAAGGGAGTGGGGAACTTGCCTGAGGGTCACCTAAATGAAAAACAGCAGCATTTCCTGGGAATCTCCTATAGAGGGCACCTTCACCTTATTACAAGCCCATGTGAAAGAGAATCTCAGTGGGGAGCAGAGAAAGGACCTGTAAGGCAGCAGCAAATTTGCTCGTTTTCATGAAACAGTTTTCTCTGTGGTGTCTTTGTTACCTTATCTTTAATGAAACAGAGCTGGCAACCCTGTGTCCAATCATTGCTAGGTACGGGATACTAACACGACCTTACTAGTATGTTCAGCTGGCTTGTGGGTGAGCTGGAGACAGCTGTTCATATTGCCTAAGAAGCAACAGATCCATGAAAGAGAAGGGAAGGACAAGTTTTGAGCTGCCCCTTTTTTGTTTATTTCAACAGTGTCCTTTATGCAGCTGAGGATATTTTTAAAGCACTGTATTGTAAAACAAAGGCCAACGATAAAATACAGTGTTGGCATAACCAGTCTTTGCTGTGTTGTTATAGTTAGTAAGTGCTTTTGGACAGTTATTTCCATAGGAGCAATAAATATGGGGTTTTTTTTTGGACATGGAAAAATACAGTCAGTATGAACTAATTGTAAGGGAATCGTAAAGAAAGCAATCTGAAAAGTAGCATGTGGGCTTGTGTACCTAGGTAAAGCCGCTTCTTGGGGCTGTTTGTGTACAGCTAAATCCAAAGTTTAGTATCTTATTTTAGATCGTGGTGTTGAAATAAGACATCATCATTCTGTGAAAACAGGGGGACTGTATAATAGAAAACATTGCCTTAACATTTACCAGCACAAAGTAAACACTACATCTATCAAGAGAGCTTCAAATGGAGCATTAATTTGGTGTTGATTCTGGAGTAGTTTTCGTTTTGTGATGGCTAATCATAACACATATAAATCCAATGTGCACAACTAACTTTTAGTATATTGGCATCAACTTTTCCTGTTTAGTTAGCGTCTTACTAAATCCAGGAAGTGCTAAGAAGTTGTTTTTTTTTTTTTTTTTTTTTTTTTTTTTTGGAAACTGTTTTGGATAATAAAATCAAAATATTAATGGTAGCAATTCTTGGATATTAAGGTATTATAAAAAAGAGAAGATCTATTTTTCTCTTTGTATTTTCAAATGAAATGCTATCTGCTTGTTTGTTAGCTGTAACACATACAACATATTACATTCCCAGTGAAGTTTATCAATTACCTATTGTTAATTCTATATTTCCAGTTAACATTTTGCTCTCAGAACCAATTAAACATCCTGTTGCTACTATTGAGCTATTTGGGTAAATATTAGTTCTATACTTCCCATACACAACAAATAAGCAAGTGTGAGTGCATCTTAGTTACCTTTGGAAATGTATTAAGGGAATGTCTAGAATTTCTTACCAGCAACTGCTGGGAAGTTGGTTTCTTCTTTAGTATTGACTTTAGCTTCTGTGTCCATCAGTTCCCTAATATGAAAACCCAACAGAAAACTCCCTGTTAGCAACAGGCTGACGTTTGTCCTAATTCTGAGATCAGACATATTTCAAAATCAGTTAAATTAGCTTCTGGGAGAAGCTGAGTCGGTTGCTTCCCAGGAGAGAACACCTAGATAGGTCCCAGTCCACCTCCCCAGGAGTCCCTGACACCTTGTTGACATTCCCTGGTGCTCTGTGGCTCCTGGCACTTTGATGCATTCCACAGCTCAAGACTTTGAAGACACTGGCCATTCAAATCCCCCTTACTTCCCTCTAAATGGAGAGTAAATGGAAAAGCCAAGCAGTTCAGACAATTTAAATGGGGCAGCAGGAGGCTCTGCTACTGCTCTGTTAGGAATAGCTGAGAGGGATCACTAAATCATCTACTGAAAAAGTAGGAAGGGATCTTCCTTTAAATCAGGGTAAAATATTGGAGAAGAAGCCGAGATAACTCACCAGGGAAAAGCAGACTAGATCAAGGGAAAGACTCCAGAAAAGCTAAGTGTGTACACCATGCACCTTCTCTTTAAAGTCCAGTGCTACAGGTAACTTTTATCAGGTGGAGAGTAAGGGGTGCTATTATATTCTAACCAAATGGAGCCAGAGAAGTCACCGAGTTGTCAAGAAATACTATGGATTTTGCCATCACACTTTTATTAAATGTTTTTCAAGATCTCAGAAGTGTCTTTGAGGACAGAGGTGATCATTTACCCCCATGGTTCTGGCTTGTATCTCATGAGTGTTTACCTCTAAGCAGACACTGGGGACCCATGAAGGTTTGTAACACATAGAAAAGTAGTAACATATATCCACCAAATATGTGTGGTCTTTTAGTTTTCCATTATCTCGAACTGTAAGATGAAAAAATGAAAACGATTTTACTGCTTCCTCAAAAGGGGTCTCTTTGGAAGATGGCTGGGTGGGAGGTCATGATCAGCCATTATTTCCTGCTTAAAAAAAATCAATTCTTAGTCTACAACTCAGCTACAAGGGACAGTAAGAGGATGTGCCCCTAAAACACTACTTGAAAATGTCTTTTTTCAAAAGATTAGGGTGCCTTATGAAGATGGATCTGCTGCACACAGTGAGAGGTTGCTTACAGAGCCCTGTTTGGAATATTTCACAGATTGCCCCTAATGGTGAAGGTAAGGATCAGTGGACCATTTGTGGTATATGGCATAGTCACTGTGGGAATAGCAGCCGGTATCTGCAGTCCTCTGATTGGATAATGTTCTATGATATTCTCATGCAAAAATCTCCATCCTGTTATATTAATGATGCAACATGAGAAAGAAAGAGTAGGATGAATTGATTACATTCACTGCATCCTCTGCCATCAACACACAGCATGCGAAACTGAGTGTGCTTTGTGGAACAAATTGCTGAGCACAATACGATGAGTGTAACTTTAAAAAGTTTACAGACCATTGCAGGTACCCTTTGTGTGCTCGTCTTTGGAAGGTAAAGTAGCACCCATACATATAGCTGTACTCAATCCAACGTGTACTCTTTTATTTTCAGTCTTGTTGAAGACTCCCTAGCATCTTTTCTGATGACTAAGAAAAGACAACTCTTTCCAAATGGATTCTGGAAAGCTCTTCTCACTGGCCTAGGACTCCATTTTTCAAATCTTATATATCTAACTTGGTAGTATCTCCAGACTTCCTTCAAGAATTTTTCCCCCAATTAGGTAACAAGAGAACTGGGTACACATATCTAAGTGTTTATTTCTGGCATGTCTGCTCTGAATGAAGCCGTGCACGTTAGGAAGAATGAACTATTTGCATAATTTGGTGGTGAAAGTAATGGGTCACATCACATAGGAAAAGCTGTTCTAATTACCCAGGTGACGTTTACTGAGCAATATGCAAGTTTATAGCATCATGCTAGATATTAGTAACAAGTAAAATTGGCTAAGGCCACTTGAAGAAAAACATATCAGCAAGTTTGAAAACATAAGATGATCATTGTTTTTTCTGCCAGAATACAAAGTATAAAATCATTATAATGCATAGAGATGAAGCAACATCAATGGGGTTAGCTGGCTAGCCCGTTGGGCAGAGGTACTTGCCTGCAAACCCTGGCAACCTGAGTTCAGTCCCCACACCTCGGGTAAGGAGAAAACCAACTGCAAAATGTCCTCAAAGATTTCTGGGATATGATGAATTTTCAACTATTCAGGAAATCATGAGTCTGAGTTAGATGAGAAATGTTCAGCTTAAACACAAGGATGAACTATAGCTAAAACTTAAAATGAGTTTGATAAAGAGGAAGCCTCTGGTACACTCAGATCTGTCTGGAGGGGTGAGAAGTTGACCTGAGAAAACTCTAATTCTCGGAGTCTGGCAAAGATATTAGTAGAAAGTTGCATTACTATTTGTTCTTTTTTTTAAGTAATTAATATCTAAGTTTACAATGACCAAATGAATTCAGAGAGCCATTGTGCCCATCCTTTTCCACGTCATTGTTTCAAAGTACAGCTTCTGTTTTGAGATGTAATATTTGCTGAAACATAGGACTGGGAAACATCACAACAAAATGCCTCCCCCTTAAAAACCAGTATTCTCCAGCTCTGTTAAATCAAAAGAAAAAAATCTCCCTCCCCCCTACGTACCCCCAGTCCTAGAGTCCTCAGAAGTCTAAAGAGTAATGATCAGATCATTTGAGAAAATGGCATTTGGTGCTTCCCTTTACAAGGTCTTAAGTCCAGGAAGGTGTCTCTTTCCCAGCAATCTGGGTCTCATTTTGTTTCCTAGCATTACTGAAGCTGACCGGGCATGGATCACTGGGTGACCATGTAATCTCAAACACTTCTCATATACATTACTGGTTCCCTTCCAAGTGCAGTCCCTCACAGGATAATACACCATTTTACAGCTTTGATAGCAAAGTCTCTTTGTTCCACAAGGCTCCACATCTTCCCTACCCTTTATCTCTACCATCATGAAATGAACAAAGAAAAAGACAAAGGAGGGTGTGAGCTTGAGGATCAGGGTTCCAATTTCCCGGGATGTGTCTTGAAAAACTTTCAATTGTAGATTCTCCTGTTTAACTTCTTAAATTCCTGCCTAAGGTATTTTTGTATTAAGAGTCACCATTAAATTAAAATGAAGTTATCACAATAACATGTCCATATTTAGATAACTCAAGAGGCGAGTACTAAATATACACTGATATCTGTGACAATACTGACACACAATTTTATAGAAATGAAAACAATGCTCACATTTTTTGGTTCAGGTCTACTAGCTAGAAATGTCACACAATGTTCCTATAACAACAAGGTATGCCAAGGTAAGTACTCCCACATCCACTGGACACTGAGAATGGCCACAGTTCCAAACCAATGACTTTTTTTTCCCATGAACTCTAATGGCAAGGTGTGTTTTTACTGACAGTTCACTTGGATCAGGGCATGCAGTATTGTATTTCATCTTGTGACTCTGTAAACTCTAACTTTCTTTGAAGTTGAGCTGTGTCAATCTGTTTCCCTGTCTGAATAACTCTTACATGAACCTCACTGACCCAAGTAAACTCATTGAAACATACTATTTCCCCATAATTGATGTTCCAAATGAGTGTCCTTTCTTAGTAAAATGTTCAGGGAAACAAAGCAGCCGTGCATCCGGCACAAGTTGCATTATAATTAAATTTTGTTTTATCCCATTGAGGCATGCTAAATGTTGAACAAAATATAATTTTAAGTAATTTGTTTGTATTCTTATCCGTAGGAGTTGGAAATTAACAATGTTGCTAGTTTGTGTTCACTGTTAAACCTGGAGAGCAGAGAGATTGCTTTGCAAACATTACAGTTATTATGTCTGCAGTTGGTACTCTTTGTATAAATTATTGATCAGCCAGCTTATTTTTCTTTCTGCTTAATGGATATTATAGCATAGCCGTTTACAATGCCATAGTTAAGGTTGTGTCAGCACTTCCATTATAATAAACCCTCTGTTACAGGGGTTTATAACTTGTTGTAAAAATTTGCTCTGGGCTGAAACTTGACAGACAATATCGGGCTTCTGGGAGGTAGCAATTGTTTTCTTTTCAACTTAAAAAAAATTCAGTGTCCAAAAAGTAATAAATAAACAAACAGTTTATTCTTTTCTAGCAATCCTTGAAAGTTCTGTCTTCAAGTAAAACAATCTTATGGTCTATTTGTTGGATGGTGACCCCTCTCTTTGATTTCATAAACAACAAAAAAGGAAAACAAAAAGCTAAGATAATAAGGTAAAACAACAGAAAAGTCTGTTAGTCAAGAGAAATATAGTCAAGTAATTTTCTTCTATTGTGACAAAATTACGCTGTACTTGATGTTTCAATATTTAGCATATATTTGCACTATAACAAATAAACTGTTTTCCTTCCTAACTACTTACTTTTTAAGTTACTTACATGCCTTAATACAGATCTTGTTTATTTAAAGAGAAAAGAGGCCAAAAGTTAGAAAACAAATATAAAAAGTTGCAATTAAAGGCCCAGTATCTAGTGGAAAAGGAAGGACTTAAATATGTGCATCTGTCCTCACTGTCATAGAGCCTGCCATTATTTTCAGAATGATGGCCTGATTTAAGAGGTGAAGGAATTTAATCTGAATTTATATTATTGTTGCTGTTGCTCCCTCCTCCCATTCAACTGTTCTATGGTCTCATTGTGCTCGCTATTTTAAGGATTATTTTCCTGGGCAGCCTTTCATACAACCTCACAGAGGGAATGGACTACACTTACCTGGAAGTGGGTACTGATAGGAACATATAACTAATCCATCATGAGGAGCTGACTACTCACTCTGGCAGTGGTGCAGTTTTAGAGTCTGAAAAAAATTCCACGGTGAATTTTTTTCTTCATTATCTATTTTTACCACCACTATATCTTCCCTCACCTGAGTTTGGATATTTCTTATTATCCGCCACATAACCAGAAAAGTATTTTCTGGCACTTGTGACCTTTATTGTGAATAAGCAGAAAAGGATTAAGAGGAACAAGAGAGGCATGATGGTCTCCCACTGAACCATTTGGAATTGGATCTACATTAATGCAAATAGATGATTACTATGTTCACGAAGAAGCTTATGTCCTAACTCTGCATCTCTCAGTTGTAGAAAAACAACAACAACAACAACAACAACAACAACAACAACAACCCTGAATGCTATTTAAAACAATTTTAACCACCTCATCATTAATTATCAAAACTGATACTATAAAGTCACAGTGCTTCAAGTTAGATGTGTTCCCATTCAGCTTCCCACCTTTGGTCCTCTGGGTAATTCATCTGCAAACTCTCTGCTTTTCAGTAGAGAATGCCACTGCCAGAGAAAAGTCCCATTCCTGATCCTTAAGGAGAGGCAGAGAATTAGAATAAAAAGGGAGCTGAGGAACACAAAAGCCACCAAAATTCAGGCAGAGGGATGAAAATGGAGATGGAAAAGGCTGGAATTAAAAGGTTTGAAGGTAGCTAAGGTTTATCTGTTGGGCTGATTGGCCAGGCCCTGTGAGTCCAAAAAGGCTTGAGAGAGTTACTTGGCATAATTTCTCCATCTTCAATGATTTACTACTGAAATGCAAACATCAATTTTGGACTCTCTCCTGAGAAACATTTAACAAAGTCAGTGAACTACTGGTACCCTGATATCTTTCTAGATTTGCCAAACTCTGATAGCTCTTTAATAAACCTATGACTGAAGTTTATCTTAGTCTATGTGTGTGTGTGTGTGTGTGTGTGTGTGTGTGTGTGTGTTTAATTTCTATTAAGGAAACGGATCCATTAGTAAATACACAGATGTAAAACTGGTCTTCTGTACATAGGCATTGTGGTGAACAGTAGGACTGTTGAGAAGCATCGTCCATTGTTGAGGCTGTTTGTGGCTGGTGTGCTAATGCACTCTTTGATTGAGTGAATTAGCAGTCATAACAATCTGGCAGTCTGGCCATAGAAGTGTGCTCAAATTGATTTGTGTTATGGCTGGACTGGAAAATCTAGTGTTAGTTGTTTTTTGCCCTGGGGCATTGTTTGTACCAAACTCTACTTTTCATTTAATTTTCCAATACATTTTGAAAGATTGAAATGCTTGTGATCAACATTTGATCCACTTGTATTATTTAAAAAAAAAAAATCTGAAAGTAATTTCAGATTCCAAAAAACCCTTGCTTTCAATTAGGGTAAACATAATTAGAGTGACGTCGTGCTCAGAATGGTAAATCTGCCTTTGAATCTATTAAGCATGTTTTCTCCTTGTCCTGTCAGTGTAAAGAATTTAGTATAGATCTATAGCATACAGTTGTAATTTCTAACATATATGCTCCTAATGGATTTTGTGGAAGATTAAAGAATAAAATTATAATGAAGCTTTAGTGCATCTCTTTCCATATATGCCTAAATTGCTTCTGTTTCATTTAGAAATACCATAAAAAACAACATACTCAAAGCTTTCAGAACACTAAGATATTAAAAGAATGTATTCGTGTATACATTGCACAGTTACTCTGTGCTTTCTTATGTTGCTAGAAATAATTAAGTTTTGTTTTGTTTTTTTTTTTTTTTTTTTTAAAGAAAAACACTATACCAGTTGCTATATTGAAACTCTGAGGAATGAAGACCTGACTTATCTTAGACCTGTCAATATTTGTATCTTTCTTACAATCTTCTTCCTTGCAGTCATTTACCAGAATTATAATGCAGCATGAATAAACCTAAAAAATGACTATTGATTACAGAGAAAGCTTTGTGAAATCATTTAGTCAGTTTCCCCACTTGAGAAATCTCTAGATGCAACATGCCAATAGATAAGAACGGAAGAGATGTAATACAGTTCTGTGCCTCCCTCAGTTATTAAAAGGGTCAAAAACAAATCCCCATAGAATGTATCTTTTTTATAGTCAAATAAAATGATACTTACCAAATCCCAACTACAACTCCACCTTTCTACACATTTATTCTTCCTTTTTGAAACCACAGGTTATGGAAGCATGTTTTTTACGTGTCCCCATTTGCCACTGAACCTTTTAACCAAATAAGATGCTCTCATCACCCACTAAAGTGCCTGTTGTCATTCAGGTAATCACCAGGACTTTAGCTGCAACAGCTACTTTGTATTTTCTCACTGTCTCCTACAAAGCTTACAGCTCTTCTCAAAACTGCATTTTATACCAAGCTGAAGTCTGTATCCTCTGCCGATTTTTGTTAAGTAATAGATGATGAGACCATTCTTTTTATTAGTCCCCATTCTAACCGGGCTCCTCAAATGGGGAGAGGAGGGGGAGGGGATGGGAGGGGAGGGGAGGGGAGGGGCCAGAAGAGGGCAGAAGGAGGGTAGAAAATACCTTCCCTGAACTGTACAAGCTAAGCTTCAAACGATATCCTAAGAAAGAAATTAAAGACTTCTTAATTAGTGCAGCAATTAAGCTTTCTTGGTAGCATTTTAATCAGCATAGGCCCTATCAAAGGACAAACAGAACGATTTGCAGGTCTTTGAATTTTAAACAGTCTTATTGATTTCAGCACAATAAGTCTCCACAAAACATAGGGAGAATTTTCTAATATCAGTTACAGTACTTTGAGTTTTGCTTATACAAATTGAATGAAGGTTAGGAAAGATGAGATGGAGGGAGAGCATCTTAAATAACAAGCCACGTAAAACAATAAACAGGACAAAACCTCTCAATGCTAAAGATTCCATGGAGAATTCGAAATCTTTCTGAACTTGATCTATGTACTGTGTTAAACACGGTTTGACTTCTTCATCGCAAGAAAGAATGTCTCCAAGAATAGAAAAGAAAAAGATTAAAAACAATATACTTTTCCAGGGTTCCTCTTTCCGGTATATTTTATTTTTTAACCTTTGACTTTTCTAACCCTATTTATTGTTTGATGGAAGGAGCAAGTGGTGATTCTTTGAAAAAGGTTTAGAAACCTGAGGTGGGGGGAGGGGAGGAGTCACATATAAGTAGAGGAATATGCTCTGGAGCTTTGCTTCTAAGTGAAGCATGTGCTTGGAGCACTCGTTTCCCCGCAGAACATTTGAAGTTGGCTGGAAGCACGGTGGGATTATGGCTGGCTATGCATCACTGCTTCTCTTCCTGTTTGTCGCTTCAGAATGTGGCAGAATTTGGATGAGTGATAGTTTAAGGAAATGTAAGAATGAGAATAGTAAGGTCAGGCTTTGGCCACTTAACTCTCCTTTTCTGTTTGTGGTTCCAGGACTTGAAACACTCCATAATTTACCATTTAAAAAGCACATTCGGTTTTATTCAAGTTAGGAATGGCATTCACAAATAAATTAGTTTTTTTTCTTTTAGAGTTTAACACTTTCTACAGTGTTGTATTTTATCAATGTGGTAATTTGACATTTTAAAAATTGACAATTTTTCTAAAATATATTTTGATATTTGTGATTATATAATGAATCCATGCCTTTAGTTAAAAATAGGTTTGATGATTCAAAAATTAATAAACTTCACATCATTATAACACACTGATTATCCAGGACAAACAGCTGTGAAAACTTCTATCTTTGTAGAAGTTTATATACTTTTATGCAATATTTTTTAAAATTCTTGCACTGTAAGAAAGCCTTCCAATACAAGTTTTGTGCCCCCAAAGTTTAGTATAAAAAAGTAATAAGACAATAGTGTCATATTTCACTTTAGAGGATTCCTGTACTTTTAGACACTAAACTTCAGAGTTTAATAGATTTAAAAGGATAAAGAGAAACTTGATCATTCCAATACCTAAATGGCAAAAAAGAAAAAAATATCCTAAAATTTCTCAAATCTATGAGCCTGTTATAATAGTTTATTTTTTAAATCTGTCAAATGCTAGCTACTTCTCACTTCTTATGAAATCTCGGACATGTGTAGACAGGTTCAATGCCTAACTACTCCAGATTCCTAGAGATATAAGCAACAAACACACAAGACCTATGCTCAGATCCTATGTTGGTCAAACACCCTGGAACAAACACCTCTGTGCAACAAGTTAGAGAAGGCAGGAGCAGAAAATGAGAGCCAGAGTCCCCTTAGGCAGCCCCAGTCCTCTATTCCCTTCTCCCTTCTGTCTTTACAAGTCAGCAGGAGGCTTAGTTTCTACTTCCATTATTTACAAACACATTCTCACTGAGAAACCAAAAATCGACGTTCCCAAAACATAGCAGGACTTTTCAAATATGAAAGGAACCCCATAATTATTGTGTTACTTAAATAACATGCTTTCGACTCTCCTTGAGTACTGAAAGAGAAGTGAGAGTTGATTACTGTGCAAGACAGGTGAATTAATTAGAGTTTTGGGTAAGAAACATCAGTGTGTTTTGGTATTCTACTTTCTAATCTTCAAAGACGGCCGATCTCTTTAGAAATTTCTAGATATAGTAGTTATCTCTGACCAGTCTCTGGGAGGTGAAAGGGGAATTGTTTTAAGCCACTATATTTCCAGTCTACTAGGAAATAAGGAATTCTATCAGGAGCACTCATTATTCTCAAGTTACTTTCTTCCCACAGCTTGAAAACTCTCCTGAAATTTCTCTATCTTTATATAAACATTTGTAATATAGAAAAAAAATACCCTTCAGATATACAAAATAATCTACTCTGCTTACATGTGAATTTTCCTAAAAAAAAAATATAATTGCTCAACAGTCATGAGCTGGGGATGTGTTTCCTTTTGTAACT
>JADRCD010169483.1:0-12100 GCA_019843815.1 Montemys delectorum | reverse complement strand
GTGTGTGTGTGTGTGTGTGTGTGTGTGTGTGTGTGTATCCATCTACAGTCCTATCTAAATGGAAGACAGAGTCCTTGAAGGCAGTTGTACTTACAGCCCATGAAGGTCATAGCATGACTTTGGGAGCAGAGAGAGAATCAGCTGGAACTCATGATACTTTTTGAGTTCATGTTCCTTTAGGAATAGTTTGATGAGAGTTAAAACTTTGATTCAGCCACGCCTCAGGACATGTGAGAGAGAGAGAGACACACACAGAGAGAGAGAGAGAGAGAAAGAGAGAGAGAGAGAGAGAGAGAGAGAGAGAGACAGAGACAGAGACACAGAGACAGAGAGAGACAGAAAGAGACAGAGAGATGGAGAGACAGAGAGAGACAGAAAGAGACAGAGAGACAGAGAGACAGAAAGAGACAGAGACAGACAGAGACAGAGAGACAGAGAGACAGAGAGAGACTGAGACAGAGGAGAGAGACAGACAGAGACAGACAGAGACAGAGAGAGACAGAGAGACAGAGAGAGACAGAAAGAGACAGAGAGACAGAGACAGACAGAGACAGACAGAGACAGACAGAGACAGAGACAGAGGAGAGAGAGACAGACAGAGACAGACAGAGACAGAGAGAGACAGAGAGACAGAGAGAGACAGAGAGAGACAGAGAGAGGATGGAGGGAGATAGCATGGGGCTGACCATCTTGAAGTTAAGTTCTCTGGTAAGGATGGCATCTATTCTCAGGCTTCCCAAGTGGATCCTGGCAATGTCATCTAAACCTTAGACAATGTTATCCCTCCAACCTGCTTAGACAAGGCTATCCCTCCAGCCTGCCTTAGTTCCTGTTAGTTTCCTCCTTCACTCTTCCTCTGAATGGACAGAACCTGGAGACTAATTGAGGGTCTTGGGTCTGAGGGACCAAGATCTTATTTCTTCAACATGCCTCTGTTGGGCTGGATTTTAAGCAAATATCAAATGATAAGTAGTGGTTTGCTGACTGCAAGAATTTGGAAAGAGTAACCTATTTAAAGCTCTGTGAAGCACAACCAACCAGGTTGGGAGAAAGATCTGTATTAACAGAGCAGATATAAAAGAATAATTCTACACAATAGTTATTATTTAAAACAAGAGAGCTAGCCAGGCAGTAGTGGTGCACACCTTTAATCCCAGTACTTGGGAGGCAGAGGCAGGTGGATTTCTAAGTTAGAGGCCAGCCTGGTCTACAGAGGAACCCTGTCTTGAAAAAAAAAGAAAGAAAGAAAGAAAGAAAGAAAGAAAGAAAGAAAGAAAGAAAAGAAAAGAAAAGAAAAGAAAAGAAAAGAAAAGGGCTCAAGAGATGCCTCAGCTATTCAGAACACTCTTGGTTCTTTCTGAGGAGCCAAGTCAATTCCCAGCACACATCTCGTGCAGCTTACAACTGCTTGTCTCTCCAGCTGCAAGGGGATCTTATGCCCTTTTCTGGCCTCTTGGAGCGCCTACACATGCATTGAACAAACACACATAAACAAAAATAAAACAAATCTTTAAAAGACATTGAAGGTAACTACCTGAACTACTTTATTAATTCATTTACATGCAGGCAGAGGAGAGAAGGGGAGAAAAGGGAGGGGAACAGAGGCTTGCAGGCAGATGCAGGAAGCCAGGGTTCCACATATATGCTGTCACAGATTGCTGTTTGAGTCACCCAAAAGCTCTCAGCCTCTCAGAACCTCAGTTCCTGTACCTCCACGCAGTCCTCCCTTAGTAATGCCTAGGAGGAGGGAATGAAGTCCATGCAGAGTTCATAGCAATATGACAACCCAGTAAAGGCCAGCCCCAGAGGATACGAACGCTTTAACAAAGGGGAGGCTAGGAAGCTGAGCACATATGTAGACGGCATTTGTAATGCCATAAAAATAGCCTAACAAGATTATATTGAAATATCCCACTATTTAACTTAATAATTTAAATGTTTGCCTAATGAGGTGGACTTGATTGGATTAGGGCATTCACAATTAATTTTGATAGATCATTTTATACGTTGGAGGTGCATTCTTCTGAACCAGGAGGTGGAACGGAAGTGTAAGATGTTTATGTTCAAACGAGCATGTGATTTCACAGAAAACATTAATCCCAGATCATGCACACTAAGTCAATTTCGGAAATGGCTGCTAGAGATATTATTAGAAATTGCTCTTCAAATATAAAAAGCTTGTAATAGAGTTCTGTCCATTTTTCCTTCGGCTGATGGGAGTTGTTTTATAAATATGCCTGTGATGGGATGTTTCTCCATTGCAGCCTTTGGTACTAATTGCAACTTCTAAGCAGTGTAAGTAGTGGCTGTCAGGGACTCTGGAAGCCCAGTTACTAGCACATCTACCCGAGTAGCTTCACTTTTAGGGGTGAATTCTTTCAACTATCTCTAAGTACACTTCTATGTTGTTGTTTGTTTTTTTTTTTTTCCTAAAAGCACTTGACTTAGAAACTGTGAGACCCACCCTGCAGCTTTTTTTTTTATGTTTAAGGAATGGTTTTTATTACACAATAAGAAACCGGCCCCATCACCTACCTTTAACTCCTCAAATGTCAAAGAGCTAGGAGTGATTGCATCTTCTGGTGGAGTCATGAGTAGGCCAAGACAAATGACCCCTGCAACGGCACCTCAGAGTTCAGGGCCAGGAAGCTTCCCAGCACTGTGGCTGTCAGATTAGAATTGCATCTGTGTTTTCTATCAAAGTTTTGGGGTGCAAAGTGTCTGTCTGTCTTCTCATTACTGTGATAAAACACTTGAAGCAACATAAATGAGGAAGGAATTATGTTGGCTCAGCATCTGATGTACAGTATGTCATGGTCAGAAACGCATGACAGAGTTTATGACAGCAGGAGGCAGGGGCACTGCGAACCTGAACCTGCTTACTCAGATCCCAGCAAGTCGGGAAACAGAACCCCACAGGGAGTGGGGCCAGGCTGTCACCCCCAAGCCAGTTTTCCCTGTCAAAATCTAGCTAGACCCTCCTTTTTAAAGGCTACACAAACTACTAACTGCTGCCACCCTCTGGGGACATGTCTTCAAAACCAGAGCCTAGTCAGGGTATTTCTTATTCACCCCATTGACAGTGTCCGTTGGCAAAAGGCATCTTATAGAATTCTTGGTCTCAGTATTCTCCTCTGGGGGTAAAAAGAGATTAGATTACCTGTCCTTCAAAGTAGTGAGGGCAGCTTTCCTAGAAGTGGCCATATTTGGTGAGAGAGTGCGCTGCCATAGCAGCTATGGTTTGGAGCCAGCTGTTCAGGATTCAAACCCAAGCTCTACTGGTCTTAGTAGGTAGCCCCGTGGAGCCCACTTGCCTTTTCAAACACTCAAGGCATAAGCTGGTGAGAGTTGTCACACCTAACGGAGACTTAAATGCCATAATTCTGGTGTCTGGATGGCAGGCCCACAAATTTGACTTTCTCCTTACTCATATCAAGCTGGAGAGAAAAGCAGTTGCCACTTGAGTTACCCCCAGCCTGGATGTCCCCAAGAGAACTGCAGTGCTTGGCACAGTGACACCCAGGGCTTCCTGGTCTTGGGCAAGTGGAATCTGTTCTGTGACCACAGAGCTACCTGTCATGGCAAAAGTACATGAATCTATTACTCCTCTTTCTCCTCTTCCTCCTCTCTTCTTATTCTTCCCTTCTTTCTTCTTCTCCTCCTCTTCCTCCTCCCCTTCCTCATCCTTTTCCTTCTTCTCTTCCTCCTCTCTTCTTAACCTCCTTTTTCTTTTCCTCCTTTTTCCCCTCCACCTCCTCTTCCTCATCCTCCTCCTCCTCTTTCTCTTTCCTGAGATCCAAGGTTTGGAAGAAGATCTCATAAAACTTATCCTTGGTAAGGTTTCAGAGACCCACATACATTCCAGTGCTTTTGCATGACATTTCAGGACTCTGTTTTTGCGTCTCTGCTTGCCCTTTTAGCCTCCCAATTGTCTGTCACCAAGTGTGTCCTTTAGCCATCCCACATCACTGCTCTTAAACAAAGAGCTAGACTCTGGACACTTTCTCCAACCCCAGGCCCTTTGTATACACTTTCTGCTGTCTTGTTCCAGGATATATTTTCAACTTGATAAGTTCTCTCGCTCATGACCTAGGTCAAATGTCCTCCTCTCCCTCATGGATGTGGCCTATGTGACTTCTACAAATCACTTGGGTCCTCTGTGGGCTGGTACTGTACCCGTGACACAGATAAAGCTCTGATGTACCTGGCCCAGGCTCCTTCAGAATACAGTTATGTCCCTTCATCTCGGTGTTCCTGAGATCCTTAGAAATTAGACTGCCCATCAAGCTTTTAAAATTCTACGGGAGTACACAGTATTATTGATTCACTTTGTGCATGAAGAAAGCAAGGTTCAGAGACACAATGCAACTCTCCAGGAGTGACACGGCCTGTGGATGCAGGAAAGAGATTTGAGCCAGGAAAAACTCACCGGCAAATCTTCCATTTTCTTCTAAGTAGACAGCAAGGCAGGAAACTCCACATTTTACTTTATTTACTTGTGTGCATACATATGTATATGATGTGTGTATGTATATGTATGTGCATTCATGTGTTTGTGGGTGCAACATGTTACGGCACATGTGGAGATCAGAGAACAACTTCAGGTTGTTGATATTCAGCTTCTACTTCGTTTGAAAAAGACTTCCTGTGATATTCATAGCTGACTATGTTAAATTAGCTGGTCCTAGAACTAATTCTCCCTGTGTCTGAATTTTAGGCTTTTAAACTTTCTTTAATAATCATTTCACTTACATATAACTATCATGAAAAGAAACTCCACATCTGACACCTACAATGCAGGTCTATGCTAAAATATATTAGTAATATAGACATGTACTATTCTGTGGGGCTTTAGGGTCCTGAGGTGAGTTTTGGAGATTCACACTTCATGCTTTTGAGGTTAGTATGTCACCCACTGAGTCTTCTCCACTGACTGGAAAGGTCCCTTTGTAGAAGAGAAAATCAAAGCTCTGAGGAGAACATTCTCTTCCCAGGGTTCCCAGCTTAGCCTGCTGCAGGAGGTAACTCAACTATTGAGCTTGATTCTGGACCCAGGCCTTCGTAAGCGGCTTTCTTGCCAATGACCTCCTGCCTAACCTGTTCAGGGAGCTCAGCAGAGTAAGCAACATGCGATTGAAGAAGTCATGTGGCTCTCAGAGCCCCTTTGAGACCCCTTCCCACAGAGGTGATGAGCAAATGACAAGGGACATTTCTGCTCCCAAGGGATTCCAGTCACGCGAACCCAACTAATTAAGGCTGGAACGATGTCATCTCCTGAAATAGCATTTTAATGACTGATGGCTCCAGTATAAATTGTTATCTCCTGATCCCTCGTTAGGGAGCTTAATTAGATCCATCATAAAACATATTGATCAATGACACTGAGCAGGTCCACAGGACATTCACTGTCCCCCGGAACATTGCTGTCATCTCTGTGGCAGGGCTAGGTGGGATGGGTCCCTGTAGTGATCCAGGATTCCACTGTCTCTTTCTCCCTGCCTTCTAGCCAGCCTCTGGCCAGGCACTGTACAGACCTCTTATGCCTTAGCTGCCTTTTCCTTTAGCTGGAGTTGAGATTTCCTTGTTCTGCCAAAAGTAAAACGGATCTTGGAAGCCCAGCTGTCACTCCCGTGATGTGATGCAGCCCAGGCCAAAAGAGCTGTCTGTCAGATGATAGCTGGGGGAGTGACAAACGAAAGAACAAAGAGACAAGGTAGACGGGATTACTCTCCTAACCTATGCACAGTGCCACGTGGAGCCGTGCAAACACAACAGTGGAGCTTTGGATGTTTACAGATGAGGAGGCAGAGTTGCAGAAATACTACCCCAAGGAGTGACATTGTTAGCACCCCAGCTGGAACTACGGCATGGCTTTGAGGAGCCCCAGTCTAGACCGATGTGGGTTCAAACCCCAAGCATTCTATACGCTTTATAGAATTGTGAGCCAATTACACAGAGTTTTAGAAGTCACACCGCATCTATAACACTGCCGGTAGCAATTAGGCCTTTCTCTTTGGGTAAGTGTTGAGGTTTCAATGAAATGTCTTTAAGCTAAACACTTTTGGAATGTCCAAAATAGTTCAACAAATATCATTTTTTCATTGAACACCTCACTGTTTCCATTTAGAAGGAGACTGGGCCCTCTTCATAAAATGGGTAGGGATGATAACCTATGCCATGGAATAATTTGTAGGCAGCCTAAAGTAGAAGGTGATGGTTCACATGGCATTTATTGATCACCTTCTGTGTACCTGGGCATTAGCCAGAAGGTAGCAGTGACCTCTGCGTGGATAAATCTTATTTAAACTTTTGATCATTATTGGAAGAATTATTAAAATAAGACATTGGCATAAAGTGGTAGTGAAGGTGAGGAGGCAGATCAGGAGGGAACGGCAAGGAAGGGTCAGCGCCACCGGACTCCCACACCAACCTCAGGGAAAGACGTTGCTCCTATGGTGGCCCAGTACAATGTCCTAGGCATTCCAGACAGAGTGGGACTGTGTTGATAAGTGGTGTGGACTCAACAGGGCACATGACCATCTGTCATGTTCACGCGTGGCTGCACTCTGTTTCTCCGTGTGTACTTCTCTCTGGCATAGAAGGCACTTCCCCAGAGGGGCTGAGTCTTCACCTGTGAGCACTTTTTCTCTTGCAGTAAATGTAGCTTAAAAGCTGGTGACAGGGGCTCTTCCTGAACACCGACCACATCACATCATTTTTTTTTCTTTCAGGGAAAAATGCTAGAAATTAACCTGCAAGGGGCTAATCTCTCTTTTACTTCCTCTTTCTGCCTTCCCTTCCTCTGTGTGTGTCTCCAACGACGTCTCTGCCATTCTATTTATAGCTTAAGGCTTTCATGTTTTCACACTTAGCATATAAACGTCCTGTCTTACACGAGAGAGCATGCACGGAGTGGGTCTGTAATTAGATCAGCACTCTGTCCCAGTGGCGCTCGCTCAGGGTGGACATTGTTCCCTAGTTCACTCCTAGCCGCAGGCATTACCAAGCCTCAGCATCCTGTCCCTCACCCCTTCTTCCATGTCCCTTTCAACTCCTAAGGACAATCCTCCAATATGACTGTCCCCTGACCCCACCTGCTCCTCTTCTGCTGCATTGGAGGTGACTTCAGTTGGCTCTGCCATGGCTCAGAACAGCCCAGATCTCCACTCTGATCTCTCTGCAGAGTGGGAACCATCCCCGCTTGTTAAGGCCATCAGAATGACAGTCCACAGTGACAAAGCTCAGCCCCTCAAACACGGTAAGTCCCCAGTCCCTAAAAAAATAAGAAGACACAATTATAAAGATTTAAATTAAATGGAAAAATACAGGCGCTAGGAAATCAGGCTTCATTTCCAAGCCCTCTCGATGCATGTTAGCGAATATTGTTGAGAACAATTAGGGCTGTATGAGTGAGGGGTTTTTTCTCACTTGCTTGTCAGGTCAGAAGACAATCTGTTTATTTTCCTGATACAATTTTATTCAATAAACTGAAAGGATGGGAGCCGGGAAAGGGGGTATGAACAGGATGTGTGCCATCAATTTGTCAAATAAATAATCGTGCTTGGAAACAACAGATTTTATTAATTAGACAGGATGGTGTATTATTACCATTAAAGTGTTATATTGCATTAATTTTTATATTTTACTCGGCTACTAATTACTGTAAAAGATTTCGGGAATGAAGCAAAATAAAATCATGCAGCATTATACATAATGTAAAGATAGCGTGAATTAATTTGCCCACTAAGCAAGAGAGAAAGATGTACTGGGGCTGTCTGTGCTTCCTTGGCTGGCCTGGCCCGGGAGCCCTGGCAGCAGCAGCAGCAGCAGCCCTGTTGTTGGCGGGCAGAGGAGGTGAAGGACGCCTTGAAGCCCAGGGTTCGAAGTCAGGCACTGGACTACTACTGCCTCTGCACCCTTTAAAAAATATTCACCCAGAAATCTCCATGTTCAGTCTCCACTTGCCTTATGGCAACTGTAAGAGTTTGCCAGAAAGAGAGAGAGAGAGAGAGACAGAGAGACAGAGAGACAGAGAGACAGAGACAGAGAGAGACAGAGAAGAAAGAAAGGGGCGCTGTTTCAATGTGGGAGGGGTGGAAGGGAAGATGGCAGGGTTTGTGCAGGTGTTAAATGGAAGAGTATTCAGAAGTCTAGACCCGGCCTGGGCAGGCTAATGCCCAGGTCCTAAGGGAATGGGAAGAGAATTTGCAGCTTCTCAGCCACTGCCCTGCTGGGACACACTGCTTCCAAAGTTGGCTGCTGCTAACGCCAAGACAGCAGCGCCAGGAGCTCCTTGTTTTAAGTGCAGACCAGAGATCTAGCTAAAACAGGTGACTCCACCAGGGAACCCCATCAGGCGTTGGTACCATGGTGGGGGGCGGGGGGAAGCACACTTCACCTCTGTAGAGCCAGACCTGAGCTATGTGGGTTCAGCCATGTCCCTCTGAATAGGAGTTTATTCTTTAGCTTAGAAAACAAGTAAATTTTTGTGCTCCTTCCGCGTTCCCCTCCCCCACCAAACAACAACAAAAACAGGTTGTCTGCCCAGGCAAGGGAAATCCACGCCTGGCTCAAGGCCTGATGGGGGAGGCGGAATGGGTTGGGCCCTCCTTGGGAACTCCCCATGACTACAACGCTGCAGGGATGCCAGGAGCCAACGGAGCCCCCACCCAGCAAGGTCCTCGCTGACCTGGGCGGTGCGCCCCCCCCCCCCCCCCCCGGGGGGGGGGTGCGCTCCCAGGCGCAACTCAAGCCCAGCCACGTTTTTCTGCAGGCTAGGTCTCCACAGCCGGGGGCCCAAGAGAACCCACATTTCTCACGACCTACTGCCACCTACTGTCCATATATGAGAACTGCAAGCCTCTTGGACGTGTCCTTGGGGAGACAGAGTGGCAACTCTGGGGTGCATCTGCTTGAAGCCTCAGTTTCCAGAGAGTTCCAGGGTTACGTTGTGTGGGAACAATTCAACCAGACCTCTTGAACTCCTGGTGCTATATCTTATTTGGGTGACACCTGGGAGGTCTGAAACCGTTTCCCCTGGGATTAAAAGGCTCCTCAGAAAGGATCAGATGTGAAATTTACAATGAATGTTCCTATTTCTGATTTCCTGGGTGCTAGACCTTAATCTGTGCTGGAGTCTGACCTCCTTGACCAGGGCATGCCTTCAGCCTTTTTCTCTTTTACTTGCCCTAATGTTACTTCGTCTCAACTATTACATGTGTTATTTGGGCCCTAAGTAGTAAATTAAAGATGAAGCCGTATGTGTTCTTGTTCTATTTCCCAAATAATTGATACAAATATCTATTAAGTTTATTAACAAGCCTTAGCCACTATGACTTTGCAGAAATATTCATCTATTCTAACCCTCTAAGCTATCTATTTCCCAGTCACAGGGCCCTTTAGCTTCAATCTGAGCCTCACCATCTTGCTCTAGTCCAAGCACTGCCTATGTTTGTTCTCTCCTGTTGAACTGATGGTGAATCCCTTGGTGACCTGCTCCTCAGGGACTCCTCCTGCACCCTCTGCCTCATGGTCTCTCCACAGGGTCTCTGTACCTTCTTTCCTTGTGGCCCTTCTCTCTTTTCTCATGGTCTTTCCCTTACTGGAACCAGATAAAACTTCATCTTGAAGTTACTACTGCATCTGACTGCACTCTGGCTGGCCAGGAGTTATTTAACTCTTTTTAAAGTACTCAATATTATTATCTTTAAATCCAAAGCGATCATGCTTTCCATATAGTTGGTTATGGTATGAAATGAATGACTATGTATGAAGGACCTGGAACAAGCCTGGCGTTCAGAAGGTGTTTTGTAAGTTCATAGTAAAGGGATTATACAAGCCTCAGATTATCTGCACACTATCACAAGATTTCCATTTATCCTTTAGCTCCCTAAGTGCTAAAGTAATTTCTGAATCAGTCACAAATCCACAGCTACTTACACAGGAGGAAGTAGTACCATGTATCTATAATCTATCTATCTATCTATCTATCTATCTATCTATCTATCCATCCATCTGTCTATCTATTCAATAAATATGCTGTACACAATGCCCTGGGGTTACAAGGGTGGAACTGCAGACTGAGACCTTTCATTCACAGAATTTATAGGGTTTGGTGAAGACAGAACAAATAAATCAGGCATTAGGCCACATTCCTGTAATTTCTGCACTTGAGAGGCAAAGGCAGGAAAATTATAGGAAGTTGGGGCCAGCCTGGTCTACATTTGGAATTCAAGGCCATGTAGGGAATGCAAGGGCTATATAGTGAGTGAGATTCTGTTTCCAAAACAACCCAAACAAATAGGTACACAGATAAAGTGAATGTTAAAGCAAGACTATCCAAGGTATCCGAAAGAAGTGTGGAATGGGGGGTGTCTTCGGATGGGGGCAGCAGAGGACTCTGGATGAGAGTGTCTGTGTAGTGGGTGGTCCAATGCAAACTTGAAGGATGAGAGAAGGTAAATGGTGGTTTCCTGGGGTATAGGGAGGAGACTGGCTATGAAGGGGAACAGGCATGATCTCAATCTTGAGGTGGCGGAGTGTATGCACATACAAGTCAAAGCTTTGTGATCTGCATTCTCAGGGGGAGTGGATTGTATTGCATGCAAAGTACAGCTCAATAGACTTGATTATAAAAGCAAAAGATGAAAGAAAAACAAAGGGGACCAGGCAGTGATGTGGTCTGTTAATACCAGCAGTCTGGAGGCCAAGAGAATCTGGAGTTTATGGCCAAGCTGGGATACATGACAAGACCCTGTCTCAAAGACTAGCAGTTGCTGGAGGAGAGAGAGACCTTTACTTCAGTGATGTCACTGGTAAGTGCCCAAGCTCCTGTAAAATAGCTGCTCAAATCCATGCCCCTGTAAGTGACCCTAATTAAACTCATTAGTTGATAAACCCCCCACACACACACACACAAAGGCATGAAGATAGGTAGGAGTTAGCTGGGAAGTGAGATAGAAATTTGGGGACAAGATAAGGTATTCATGTATAAAAATGTTAAAATGAAACTCATTGTGCTATATTTAATTCTTTAAAAAGAAGCCTAACCAATAGAATAACTAAATAAATAAATAAAGAAGTGGAAAAGA
This sequence comes from Montemys delectorum, assembly GCA_019843815.1. Classification (NCBI taxonomy): domain Eukaryota; kingdom Metazoa; phylum Chordata; class Mammalia; order Rodentia; family Muridae; genus Montemys; species Montemys delectorum. The sequence goes on along the minus strand of JADRCD010169483.1, from coordinate 1,010 downwards.
TTAAAATGACACAAGACATGGGAAGAAGAAGAGACAAGAAAAAAGAAAAGAAAGAGAAAGGGAGATAGTGAAGAAGGCAAAGAAGAGAGTCCCAGACACTGGCCAGAGCTGATGTACAGCCCAGGAAACAGGGAAGATCTCGTCCCACCTGGAGAACCTGGGAATGCGTAAGTAGACCAAGCCTAGTGAGGAAAAGACATCACCAAGAGATGAGGTAAGGCTGTGGCCTTCAGAGTTTACTACAAGGACCTTTGAAGCAGCCATCTGACCATCCTCATCTTGGACAAACCATTATCCTGTTTTGAAAATGTTCATAGTCTATAAATGCAGTGTTCACAATGAGCAGAGAGCCATTGGAGAAAACTACAGTGAGGATGCCTGTGAAGGTTCCTGAGGGATACCATGGATGCTCAATGGACAATCCATGAATTCTGAGGGTCCCATTCCTTCCCGACACCACCAATAAGCTTGGAGCAGAGATGTCAGACTTTTGATGTAAGGAGATGAGTAGAGAGGAGGAGAAGCAAGGACATCCCCTCCACATTGCTCAGTTCTGTTTTCCAGTGTTATAGGTTATTTTTCGTTGTCTCATAGAACAACCTCACAGTTTGTAGTTACATGTTTATGTTCTACATACATCTGTACAGTATCTGACTTTCTGAGGACTGCATGTTCTGTGTGAACCAGGATGGATTCTGCTCCTTAAACCTCTGTATCCATAGACCTGGCACTTAGAAGACATTCTATATTAACTGAATTAATGACTGGAAGAAGAATGAATGATACGATCCACTTTTCTTAAACTTGTACCCATTCCCTTTAATTATCAACCATGAATTCATATTAGCCACTTCTCTTGGGCCTCTCCAACTCCCCATTCTAAGATCACCCTCCCCCTAATGATTCTTTTGGTTTGCATGCCCCCCATAAACATCTGCATGAAATTAAGCATCACTGGACTTGTACTGTTTGATAGGAGTTATAAAGGACTGTCAGGTCAATGCCATCTG
>JADRCD010169479.1:13994-31760 GCA_019843815.1 Montemys delectorum | reverse complement strand
AATATATCAATATTTAGAAAATATCATAACTGGATATCCATAATATTTTCTATTTGGTTGTAGCTTAGAAATTGTAAAATTAATTCCATTTGTGAATTTAGTCACTCTTTAGCTGTGCAAAAGTATTTTTACTGGGCCCATGGATTAAAAGGGTTTCTGCTCTGAGGGGAAATTTCATAAGACTCTCTGTGATATCCGACAGACATTTTACAGACAGTAACGTAGACAGACACTTGTTTTGTTTTTCCTTCATGAATCTTAAGATATATGGTCTTTGGCCATCTGAGAAATAAAATATCTTTTTTTTTTAATATATGAATTGTTAGTAAATCATTTAAACCACTAATAAAAATTTAAATAGGATTTTATGGCTGATAATAGGTCCTTATTAATACCCTCAAAGTTAAATAATTAAATTGAAATGCTGTGAGTATATGGCTTAAAAATATTTTGTGGTTCAAAAGAGAAAAATTGTAATAACACTTTAGTATAAAAAACATTGAATTTATTGTAATATACCTTTATTTTTAAGATAATTAACTAAGTAGAAATTTTTGCAAATTATTAATCACAGAAAATTATGTAACCGTTAGTTTATGAATATCATTCAATACTATCAAAAATGGAGGATTTTCTTCAAAAATATGTATAAAGCATTTTGTGTAATATTGTTAATTTTGCTTCATTTGTAGAAGCTAAAACATAGCAAATAAGTAATTAAGCTAAACATAACTATTTTTCAAACTGATGTTTTTCTCTTTGAAAATATTTTTTTTTTTTTTTATAGTCTATCATTTGTATTCCCTTAGGAGACAATTATTAATATATATAAATTTTATTTTCTTCAAAATCTTTTATGATATAAAATGAAGAAATCAATGAAGTCATTTCTTGGATAATTCATAGTTAACTCAAATATAACTAGGAAGTTTGTTAATGGTAATCTTTGGGCTGTGTTATGAAAACTGAATATTTTCTGCATACATCTTTCTGCATGGCCATCTGTTATAAACATGAGTTTATTCAATGGTACATAGCTATAAGAGAGAAAATAGAGAATTCTCCCTAAAATTCATTCACAGTACACAGTTTGCCTTATTGCACATGCACAAAAGACATTCCAATCTGTATACCGCCCACCTCCTCTTCCTCTACTTGCATATATTCTATACTTGCATAGAAACTGATTATTTTAGAAGATTAGTTGTCAGTTTCTGGGGATGGAAATTTTATCCCATTTCTTAGAGTTGGTTGCAAGTGAATGCTGATGCAAGTGGCATTCTTTTGTTATTAGGTGTAAAATAAGGATGGAAAAATGTGTTCATAACATGTACATGTAAGTGTCCTAGTTCGCAAAGTACATTGGAGAAGATGGGTGTATATCTAGCCCAAACCAAATATATGCTGAACTTGTTATTCTTTATGTTTGCCTGTCTTAGCTTGTTGGGTGCTTCTGATTGGTAATACTTTGTTTCTATCCTTCTTTAACAGTCTTGTATATGAAAATAAAGAAAATTATAAGAAAAATTTAAGTCACTCTTGCTTTCTGTTTGTGAATCCATCAAGACTGAGGTCACTAGGAAGGCAGAACTGGATTTGTCTCCCCAAGGATTCTTCAGGTCTTCTTTCTATTTTAATTTAGTTTTAGCAACTAATTGTGTTAAATAATACACAACACTTATTATCTCTTTGTCAGTTTTAGAATGTTGGCAGTTCATCCCTGGATTGAAAGTAGAAAATTTATTTTGTATTCTCAAATGGAAATAAATAGAAAAAGAAAAAAAAAGCAAGCTCTTCTGCCTCATGAGGCCATTAGTAACATTCAAAAGATTTCCAACCTCTTTACCCAATTATCTGAAGAATCACTGTAGGGGTTTGAATATGCTTGACCCACAAGATGCTTTGATTAGGAGGTGAGGCCTTGTTGGAGGAAGTGTGTCACTGTGTAGGCTCGGAGAGTTCCTAGTGCTCAAGTGCACTTCACCCAAAGCAGAAGAGGAAGTCTTCTCCTGGGTGCCTTGGGATTAATATAAAAAACTCTTGACTCCTTTTCTACCACCATGTCTACTTGCATGCTTCCAAGCTCTTGGCATGATGATTATGGACCGGATTATATGAATCTATAGGGTAAGGCCAATTAAATGTTTTTTTCTTATAAGAGTTGCCTTAGTCACGGTGTCTTTTCACAGAATAAAATTCAGAATAAAGCAATCACATTTCCCAAAGATACATCATTAGGGATTTAAATTCACTACATGAACATCAAGAGAAATAGGAAGAGGAAAAATAGGAGGGGAAGACAATCAAAAAACTTTATATTTGTGTATTAAATTCTCAAAGAGTTACTAAACAATTATTTTATATTTAAAAATATTTTATAGTGTACCCTTCTACCTGGTCTTTTATGCTGGGGCAGACTCCTAAGTAGTCTACTTCCATGAAGACACCATCTCCTGAGCCATCCTAGAGAATCTGCTGCACTCAGAGCAGTTGATAAGAATCCCTCCCTCCCTTCCTTGTCCCAGATATGATGCTGGGAGCCCAGTGGACTCAAGACCCATTATCCACCAAAACCCCTGCCCCCATATACCACCCCCTTCCTCCCTTTCTATCCAGTTACTTCTGCTGGGGCAGACTGTTAGCTGGTCTGTTCCCTTGTAGACACTATATCATGAGCCATCCTAGAGGATCCACTGTACTCAGAGCAGTTGACACCATATCCTGAGCCATCCAAGAAGATTCTCTGCGTCCAGAGAAGTCTGCCAAATAACACCATAGCCTGAGGCATCCCAGGAGATCTGCTGCACACTGGGTAACTGAGCAACTGATGACCAGCTTGTCTGCTTCCTTGAAGACACAACAGCTTGAAGGCATCCCAGGAGCTAATCTGTACACAAGGCAACTGGACAACAGAAAACACAGTCTGAAGAAAACTCAGGCTCTGTGACATGCAGGGCAACTGACTAGACAGACTCAAAACCTCTCTGGAGTTCTGATGCACACAGGGAAACAGAAACCACAGTCCATAGGGCCCCAGGAGAACATCTTCACATAGGACAACAGCTTGACTCCTCCTCTGAAGACCCAACAGTTTCAAGGCCTCCAAGGAGATCTACTGCTTCCAGGGCAACAGATCAGCAGCTTCTCTGCCCTTCTGATGAACTTCCATTCGAAAGGCTCCACAAATGGTCAGCTACCATCAGAGTCTCAGGCCTACCAGGAGACTTGAAGCAACCTAGGAATAAAAGAGGCAGACTCCAGACAGAGTTATTCAGACCAGCAAACACCAGGGATAGTCAGATGGCAAGAGTTAATTGGAAGACCATAATCAACAGAAGCCAATATACCTGGGCATCATCAGAACTCAGTTCTCCCAACACAGAATGCCCTAAATACACCAACACACCTGAAAATCAGGAAGCTGACCTTTAGGTCATCCTATCTCATGAAGATAATAGTCTTTAAGGAGGATATAAATAAGTCACTGGAAGAAATACAGGAAAACATAGCTAAACAGGTACAAACCCTTCAAGAGGAAACAAACAAAGCCCTTACAGAAATACACAAAAATACCATCAAAAAGTTGAAGGAATTGAATAAAGCAGTCCAAGACCTAAAAGTAAAAGTGGAAACAATACAGAAAACACAAATGGAGGCAAACCTGGAAATGGAAACCTAGAAAATAGGTCAGGAATTACAGATATATGTATCACCAACAGAATAAAAGAGATAGAAGAGGAAATCTCAGGTATAGAAGATACCATAGAAGAGATTGACATAACTGTCAAAAGAAAATTCAAAATGTAAAAAACTCCTAATCCAAAATGTCCAGGAAATTCAGGACACAATGAAAAGACCAAATCTAAGAATAATTGGAATAGAGGAGAATGAAGATTCCCTGCTCAAAGTACCCGAAAATGTCTTCAACAATATCAAAGAAAACTTCCCCAACCTATAGAAAGAGATTGTAATAAAGGACCAAGAAGCCTATAGGATACCAAATAAATGGTATCAGAAAAGAAAATACTCTTGTCACAAAATAATCAAAACACAAAACTGACAGAGCAAAGAAAGAATATTAAAAGCTGCAAGGGCAAAGGACCCAGTAACTTACAAAAGTAGACCTATCAGATCAATAGTGGACTTCACAACAGAGACTGTGAAAGCCAGAAGAGCCTGGTCAGAGGTCATGCAGCCTCTAAGAGAATACAAATGCCAGCCCAGACTACTATACCCAGCAAAACTTTTAATCAACATAGATGGAGAAACAAGACATTCCAGGACAAATCCAATTCAAATAGGATCTATTTACCAAGCCATACCTACAGAGGATCCAAGAAAGAAAACTCCAACACAAGGAAGGTACCTAAAAAAACAATAGACAAAATCTTAAGCATTTCACAACAAAGCCAAAAGGAGAGAACCATAATCAAGAAAAGCCTTCTAAAAAAACAAACATATCAAGAAATATCAGTTATCTCTCTTTAGTATCTCTCAATATTAATAGACTCAAATCATCGTCTCTTAAAAGACATAAGCTAATAGACTCAATGCTCAAACAAGATCCAGCATTTTCTACATACACAAAACACATTTCTATAACAAAGACAGGCACTATCTCAGAGTAAAAGGATGGAAAAAGATCTTCCAAGCAAATGGTCCCAGGAAACAAGCTGGAGTTGCCACTGTAATATCCAACTAAATAGACTTTCAACTAAAAGTTATCAAGTGTGATGAGGAAGGACATGCCATATTCATCAAACGGAAGATCCACCAAGTTAAAGTATCAATTCTGAATATCTATACTCCAAAAGCAAGGGAGACACCCACATTCATAAAAGAAACTTTACTAAATCTGAAAACACACATTGAACCCCATACAATAATAGTAGGAGACTTCAACACCTCACTCTCATCAATGATCAGGTCATTGAAAAAGAAACTAAACTGAGACATAGTGAAACTAAAAGAGGTTATGAGCTAAATGGATTTAACTGGTATCTACAGGACATTTCACTGTAAAACAAAAGAATACATCTTCTCAGCATGTCATGGTACCTTCTTCAAAATCAACCATATAATTGGTCATAAAACAACCAATACAAGAAATAATCTCATATTCCCTATCAAATCACCATGGCCTAAGGCTGGCTTTCAATAACAGTAAAACACAGAAAACCCACATACATGTGGAAACTGAACAACTGTTAGATGAAATGACCTACAGTAAAGAAAGGGAAGTTATAGAGCCCACCTCCAGCAGAATGACAGGGCATGAAATGAGGGACAGCTTTGCCATCCCACAGTCAAAACTCTGACTCATAATTGTTCCTGTCTGAAAGAATTACAGAGATAGAAATGGAGAGGATCCTGAGAAAAGAAGGTCCAGTGACAGGCCCAAAGTGCGATCCAGCTCAAGGGGAGGTTCCAAGGCCTGACACTGTTACTGAGACCATCCAGTGCTCACAAAAATGGATCTATCATGACCATACTCTGGAAGACCCAACAAGCAGCTTAAAGAGTCAGATGCAGATATATGTACCCAACCAATGGAGAGAAGCTGCTGACCCCTGTTGTTGAATTGGGGCAAGGCTGAAAGAAGTTTAGGAGGAGGGCAACCCTGTAGGAGGACCATCAGTCTCAATTAACCTGGACCCCAGAGATCTCTCCAACACTGAGCCACCAACCAGGCAGCATACACCAGCTGATATGAGGCCCCCAACACATATACAGCAGAGAACTGCCAGGTCTGGGTTTAGTCAGAGAAGGTGCACTCAAGAGACTGGAGGCCCTAGGGAGTTTAAAGGAAATACAGGGAGAAATAGTGGATCAGAAACTGAAGGAAAGGCCATCCAGAGACTGCCCCACCTAGAGATCCATCCCATCTGCACATACCAAACACAGATACTATTAGTGATGCCAAGAATTGCTTACTGAGAGGAGCCTGGTATAGCTTTCCCCTCAGAGGCTCAGCCAGAACCGGACCAATACAGATTCGGATGCATACAGGCAAACATTAAATTGAGCTTGTGGATCTCTATGGGCAAGTAAGGGCAAGGACTGTAGGAACGGAAGGGTTTGCAACATCATAGGAAGAACAGCAATATCAACCAACCAGACCCCACCCCCCAAACTCTCAGGGACCAAACACACAACCAAAGAGTACACAGCGGGTACTCATGGCTGCAGCTAGATATGTAGCAGAGGCTGGCCTTATCTGACAACACTGGGAGGGGTGTTCCTTGATCCTGCGGAGGCTTGATGAACCAGGAGAGGAGAATGCTAGGCCACTGAGGCAGGAATGGGTGGGCAGGTGGGGGAGGACCCTCATAGAAGCAGGGGGGAGAGAGGAAGGTATAGGGGACTTGTGGAGGGTAAATAGGGAAGGGGGATAACATTTGAAATGAAAATATATAAAATAACGAATTTAAAAATGAAAAATAAAGAAGACCTACAGAGGAAAATAACCTATGCCAATGGGGGTTTACAGAGACTGAACAACCAACTAAAAGGAATGTATCAGATGGAGGTAGAACCCCCTACATATACATAGTAGACATGTAAGTTAGTTTTCATGTGAATTTCTTAAATACTAGAGCAGGGATTGTCTCTGACTCTGTGGCCTTCTTTTGGATACTTTCCACCTATCTGAGCTGCTTTGTCTGGCCTCAGTGGAAAAAGGTACACTTACTCCTGCTGAAACTTAAAAGTACCAGGGCAATTTGGTATCCATTAGAGACCCTACGGCTTTGTTAGAATAAAGGGAAGAGGAAACTGGAGAGGGGAACATGAGAGTTAAAATTGGAGGAGAGGAGTTAGGCAGCTGCGATTAAGATGCAAATTGAGTAAATAAATTAATGAAAGAATTTTTAAAATGCACTATACTGCACTGAATTTATATAAAATCTCATGCATTTAGAAATTTTTATGATAGAAAATTATTAATAAAAATGATATATTTTACTAAAATTATATTTATTTATATATTTCATATTCAACTTTAATTATTAAAATAGATGAAGAAGTTAGAGAATATATGAAAATGGTAAGATAAAAACATCAGCAAACACAAAAGAGAAGTAACAGTGAGTATCCTTTTATTATATATAATATTGAATATATTACTGTTTTTATAATACCTTATTAAAATAGTAATTTAATTTTTTAGAATAAACTAATACTCATATAGTATCTCATATAAGTTAGGCCAACCTCTAACTTGCTCTACATCAGGCGATGATCATGTGCAATGGTCCTCCAAAATGATGAAATTTATGCATTCCTTATAAATGACTTGAATTTAAAACTATATTACAAGTTGTTCAAAGTTTAGCTTAAACTTCTCTGTTCAAAATAATTATGTTTATTTCCAATTGTTTTTATAGCAAAAAAAATGTACTGATATAAAGTGTGGCATGGCCTCAAGTGATTTTCTTTATTGTTTTTTTTTTTTCAAACAGTATGCCATATGCTTGCTGTCTATAGACAGTGTTAAAACAGAAAAATTTCTCTTAAATCCTAAGCAATCTTTCATTGTATCATTTAGATCTCATGGTAATAAATATCAATCTTCGATTTGTTTTGTTGACATTCTTTGAATAACCAATGAATATAAACAACAAAATGTACTTTTGTCAGTATTTAATTATATGAAATTCTCAAACCAAGTGTTCCATTTCAAATATATTTTATATTGATTGTTTTGCCTATCCAATTTTAAATGGAAAAACCAAGGTGATGATGCAACACAAATAAAAACATATTACAAAAGGAATGCTGTTTGACAGTTTAATTTAAAGCTAATCTCCTAACACCTACACCTCTTTAAGGTTGTCAGAAGTCACATTTACTGAGCTATTTTATGGTTTACACACTTAGAATTAAAAGATTATTCCAAATTCTAACACAAACACTGATTTGATAGATGTTCAAAACTGTTGAGTAGTGTCTAAACAAAGTGATATTCTCTTATTCACTAAGTGATATATTAGAGTCTTGTGTGCCATATTATAGCATTTATGCATGAAAATGCACACACACTAGTTTATGCGGACCATGAGTACATATATATGGGACTATCCATTGATGCCTAGACAGCCTAGCAGTGCACTTTTCCAAAGAAAACTGATCAATTGCTACAGAGGTGGCTCAACAGTTAAGAACACTGTTGGCTCTTATGAAATAGAGGTATTCAGTTCTGAGCACTGAAATTATGTAGTTCGCTAGAACCAGTGACTCCAGTTCCAGGCAATACAACTTCCTTTTATGGCCACTGAAGGTATTGGACACACATTTCTACAAGCAAGGATCATACATATACATATAATTAAACATAAATTTTAAAAAGTTAAGGAGACTTTTTTTTAAAGAAAGAAACACTTATTTTCTAAGAATTAATCAACTGTTCCTTAGTGACTACTGTGGCATTTGCAATGTGAATCCCATCTATGCTCCAATTTTAAAATTGTTTCTTACACAGGTCATATATATATGCATACATACATACATACACACACAAGCAACTAGAGCTGCTGAGGATTCTCATGTGCAATAGCAATGATATTTTTAGGATTAAAATCTCATAGCTCTCCTCCCTATCTTACAGTTCCTTTATGCTCTTGTAATTTGTTACTTTATTTTTAGAATTTCTCTAAAATTTCTATGTGTAGATGAACCCCTAATAGAAAATTTCCTAGAGAACAGCATCATGAAGAACTGGTAACACGTTTATTAGTAATTTTTTCATACACAAAGAAAGTAATGTAGCAAGAAGGCTGAGTTAGTTCTGGAAGTTTAAATTATACACATTTAGCAAAGTTGATCATGGACTTTATGTGTTAAATCTTTTGCCTAAAGCTCAGAAATGTTGCTGTCATAAACTTATGAGTTGTAAATATTTTGCCAGCTCTTATCCATATGATTATACTTTCAATAAAATAAAAAGTTGTTACAAGATATATGGAGTGTAAAAATAGTGAATGGTTTGTTGGAGTTTTTATTACAGCTTTCATTTATCCTTGAAGTTTTAATTCATGTATGCAATTAAATATGGTCAGTTCCATCTCTATCTCCTCTCCATCTCCTGTCATGTGTCCCTCAACATATTCCCTCCCAACTTCTTTTCTTTTTTCTTCTTCATTTTTTCTTGATAAGCTACAAAGTGCAAGTCAAGTCCAATAACTGCTGCCCACAAGCAACTGGAACATGGGAAATGAATCTGTGTACAGCCACACCCTCAGAAAAGAAAAGGATTCTCCCTCCTTTAGGAAATACATATTACATGGCACGTAAGTATTATAGCCTTTGTTTTGAGCCACACCAGGCTTCCATAATGAAGACCCCAAGCTGAATTAAACAATTGCTTTCTTAGAATATTCTGAGACTGCTCATGTCAGGTAGTGATTTGGAGTTATTTCTACTATACTGACATTTTTTTCTTCTTTTAAAAAAATTATTAATCATTTTACTTATTTCTATTTCAAATGTTGTCACCCTGCCTGGGCTCCCCCTGACTAACCTCCCTAACACAACCCTCTCTGCTTTGCCTCAAAAAGAGTGCTCCCTCACCAACCTGCCTTCCCCTTCTCTGGAGCATCAAGCCACCATAGGACCAAGTGCCTCCACTTCCATTGATGTTAGATAAGGCAGTCCTCTGCTACATATGTAGCAGGAGCCATGGAACACCGTGTATATACACTTTGGTTGGTGGGTTAGACACTAGGAGCTCTGAGTGGTTGAGTTAGTTGACACTGTTGTTCTTCCTATGGGGATGTAATTCTCTTCAACCCCTTCATCCCTTCCCCTAACTCTTCCTTTGAGGTCTCTGGGAGCAGTCCAAAGGTTGACTGAGAGTATCTGCATCTGTCTTAGTCAGGTGCTGGCAGAACCTCTCATAGGACAGCTATACCAGGCTCCTCCTGCTTGCATGCACATCAGCAAAGTGTCAGTGTTTGGTGTCTGAGGATGGAGTGGATTTTACAGTGGGGCAGTCTCTGGATGGCCTTTACTCTAGCCTTTGGTCCATTTGTTTCCCCACATTTCATTTAGACAAAGACAATTCTGAGTTAAAATTTTTGAGATGGATTATAGCCCCCACACATCCACTGGGGAGCCATGTCTATCTACTGGATTTGATCCTTTCAGATTCTATCTCCATGCTGTTGTGTATTTTGGCTAATGTCTTCCCAATTGGGTCCTGGGAGCCTCTTGTATCCATAGGGTCTGAGAGTTTGTAGTGGTTCTCCCAGTTCCCAACCCCCCATACCTGATCTTATACCCTTTATTTCCTCTCTGCTCCCCTGTCACACCCAGGTCCCTCTGCTTCCCATTATTATTTTGTTCCCCCTTCTAAGTGGGATTGAAGCATCCACACTGTGACCATCCTTCTTGTTAAGTTTCAGATGGTCTTTCCGTTGTATCATGGGTATTCTGAGCTTTTGGACTAATATCACTTATCAGTGACTACATATCTTGTATGTCCTTTTGGGTCAGGGTTACATCACTCAGGATGATAATTTCTAGTTCCATCCATTTGTCTACAAAGGTCTTGAAGTTGCTGTTTTTAGTAGCTAGGTAGTATAGCACTTAGTAAATGTACTACATTATCTATATAGATTCTTCTGTTGAGGGACATGTAGGTTGTTTCCAGCTTGTGCCTACTATAAATAAGGCTGCTATAAACACAGTGAAGCATGTATCCTTGCTATTTGTTTTGGCATCTTTTGGGTATATTCTTAGTAGTGGTTTAGCTGGGTCCTCTGGTAGAACTATTTCCAATTTTCTAGGAACTGTCAGATTGATTTCCATAGTGGTTGTATCAGCTTGCAATCTCACCAGCACTGGAGGAGTGTTCCTCTTTCTCCACATCCTCACCAGCATCTGCTGTCACCTGAGTTTTTGATCTTGGCCATTCTGATTGGTGTAAAATAGACTCTCAGGGTTGTTTTGTTTTGCATTTCCGTGATGACTAAGAATGCTCTCTTCAGGTGATTCTTGGCTATTTGAGATTGCTAAGTTGAGAATTGCCTGGCTCTGCACACCATTTTTAACAAGGTTACTTGATTCTCTGGAGTCTAACTTCTTGAGCTCTTTGTATATTTTGGATATAGGATATGGAGATAGTGAAGAGTTTTTTCCAATCTATAGGTTGTGATTTGTTCTATTGACTATGTTCTTTGCCTTACATTACCTCATGAGGTACCACTTGTCAATTGATGATCTTAAAGCCTGAGCTAATGGTGTTCTGTTCAGAAAAATTTCCCCTGTGCCATTGTGTTAAAAGCTCTTTCCCAGTTTTTTTTTTCTATTAGATTCAATTTATATGGCTGTATGTGGTGGTCCTTGATCCACTTGGACTTGAGCTTTGTACTAGAAGATAAGAATGGATCAATTTGTATGTTTCTACATGTAAATCACCAGCTAGACCAGCACCATTTGTTGAAAATGCTCTCTTTTTCCCATTGGATTGGTTTTGCTTCTTTGTCAAAGATCAAGTGACCATAGGTGTGTGGGTTCATTTCTGGGTCTTCAATTATATTCCATGGATCTACATATCTGTCTCTGTACCAAAGCCATGTATTTTCTATCACTATTGCTCTTTAACATAGCTTGAGACCAGGGATTTTGGTTCCCACAGAAGTTCTTTTATTGTGGGGAATGGTTTTCACTATCCTAGATTTTTCTTACTTGAGAAAACTTGAGAATTGCTCTTTGCATCTCTATGAAGAACTGAGCTGGAATTTTGATGGGGATTGCATTGAATCTGTAGATTGCGCTGGATAAGATGGCCATTTTTACTATGTTAATCCTATTGATCCATGAGCATGGGCTATCTTTCTATCTTCTGAGGTATTCTTTGATTTCTTTCTTCAGAGACTTGAAGTACTTGAAGGGCATGGTGGATAGCCTATATTGACATTTATTCAATGAGTATTAAAAATCTCTGAAAATTCCCAAAAAGTTGAAATAACAGAATAAAACAAAATAGATCATAACAGAATTAAAAAATAATTGCTTTCTTTTCTAATTAAGAATTCTGTATGGCAGCTGTCAATTGCTACTAATTAATATCTAAGGTGTTGGAAAATCTTCAATTTGTGCTAAATATTTGTGTCCTGATTTTATACAGGTAAGCCCAGCTGGTGTAAATTTATGAGCTTGATATCCTTGCCCTCTCCAGAAGTTTGAACATTAAAGTTTTCATCCTCATCCTCCAACTCTTCATTTTCACTATCTTTTTTTAATATTATATTTTTTATTAGATATTTTCTTTATTTACAATATCTCCTTTCCCAGGTTCCCCTCCAGAAAAAGAAAAAGAAAAAGGAAAAGAAAAAAAGAAAAGAAAAGAAAAAAACAAAAACTAAAACAAACCCCTGTTCCCTCCCCGCCCCCCTGCTCACTACCCCACCGCCTCCTGCTTACTGGGCCTGGCATTCCTCTACACTGGAGCATAGTACTTTCACAGGGCCAAGAGCCTCTCCTCTCATTGATGATCAACTTGGCCATTCTTTGATATACATATGCTGGAGCCATTATTCCCCCCATGTATACGCTTTGGTTGGTAGTTTAGTCCCTGGGAGCTCTGAGGGTACTAGTTAGTTCATATTGTTGTTCATCCTAAAGGACTGTAAACCCTTCAGATCCTTGGGTCCTTTTCTCTAGCTCCTTCATTGGAGACCCTGTACTCAGTCCAATGGATAGCTATGAACCTCTACTTCTGTATTAGTCGGGTACTGTCAGAGCCTCTCAGGATACAGCTGTATCAGTCTCCTGTCAGCCAGTACTTGCTGGCATCCACAATAGTGTCTAGATTTGATGATTGAATATGAGGAGGATTCCCAAGTAGAACAGTCTCTACAACTCCTTCTATGGGTATTTTGTTCCGTTTTTTAAGAAGGAATGAAGTATCCACATTTTGCTCTTCTTTCTTCTTGAGTTTCTTATGGTTTGTGGTTTGTACTTTGTGTATTCTGATCTGCTCGGCTAATATGCACTTGTCAGAGAATGCATACCATGTGTGTTCTTTTGTGGTTGGGTTACCCTACTCAGGATGATATTCTCCAGATCCATGCATTTCCCTAAGAATTTCATAAATTCATTGTTTTTAATAGCTGAGTTGTACTCAATTGTGTAGATGTACTACATTTTCTGTATTCATTCCTCTGTAACCCTATTAAAAATGGGGTACAGAGCTAAACAAAGAATTCTCAACTGATGAATACTGAATAAGTGAGAAGCACCTAAAGACATGTTCAACATCCTTAGTCATCAGGGAAATGCAAATCAAAACAACCCTGAGATTACACCCCACACCAGTCAGAATGGTAAGGATAAAAGCCTCAGGTAACAGCAGATACTGGAGAGGTTGTGGAAAAAGTGAAACACTCCTTCATGGCTGGTTGAACTGCAAGCTGGTACAACCACTCAGTTTGGTTGTCCCTCTGGAAATTGGATATAGTACTATCAGAGGAAACAGCTATACCACTCCTGGGCATATACCCAGAAGATGATCCAACATGTAATAAGGACACATGCTCCACCATGCTCATAGCAGCCTTGTTTATAATAGCCACTTTCACTATCATTTCTGCTATATTTCTGTGACTTAGCAGAAGACTTGTGATAAAGATGACCTATTTATTACCTGAACATTCATTATTTGTTCTCAGAACTTTGACCAGTTATGTGTCTCTGCATTGGCAGCTTCCAACTACAAAAGTAGCTTTCTTAATGAAGTTTGAGAACATCCTAGGTCTTTCTGCATTAACATCAGTATTGGAAGGCAATTATATAACATGACCATGTAGCAACCAAATAATAGCAGTTTCTGGTTTATTATCTATTTTCTACCAGCTTTGGGATTTATAATCAGAATTACAGTATACAATACTGAAAAGACAATTGTTATTTTTTTCACTCCAATTGGTTTGCATAATGCCATAAAATAAATAAATTAGGAAGTCTCAGGGTTGGTTTGGGATTTCTGTATTCCTTAGCTAAAATATGTGATACATTCAGCAATAAGAGATTACTGATGGCATTAGCAATAGCCTGTTATTTTGAGGCCCATAGGGCTTCCTGACTAATAACTCACAGGAAAGTATCTATACCTTGTACTTTGATTTCCATTTAATAATCTATTTATCTTGCAAGGGACACTGCCCACCTATGCAAGGTAATTCCACTTAAATTGCTTGTTGTCTTAGTCAGGGTTTCTATTCCTGCACAAACATCATAACCATGAAGCAAGTTGGGGAGGAAAGAGTTTATTCAGCTTACTTCCACATGGCTGTTGATCACCAGAGGAAGTCAGGACTGGAACTCAAGCAGGTCAGGAAGCAGGAGCTGACGCAGAGGCCATGAAGAGATTATTCCTTACTGGCTTGCCTCCCCTGGCTTGCTCAGCTTGCTCTCTTATAGAACCCAAGACTTCCAGCCCAGGGATGGCACCACCCACAAGGGGCCCTATTCCCTTGATCACTAATTGAGAAAATGCCCCACAGCTGGATCTCATGGAGGCACTTCCCCAACTGAAGCTCCCTTCTCTGTGATAACCCCAGCCTGTGTCAAGTTGAAACACAAAACCAGACATGACAATTATCATATTTTGAACTTAGCTTACTATACAAAGTATCAACAAATCCAGGAGCTGGTCCTTTGAGAAAATCAACAAGATAAATAAACCCTTATTCAGATTAACCAGAGGGCACTGAGACAATATCCAAATTAAGATAATCAGAAATGCTGCTTCTTATAAACTTCATTTGTTAGCCCAATACTTGCTTTTATTTCCCCTCATCTTCTTATGATCTGCCTCATTTAAACTTTTATATACTAACATATTTCTGAACAAAAATTCAATGTGTCAGATTTCTATGACTCCAACATTTTCTATACTGAAATATCAATAAATTATAAATGTATTTGAAAAAAATCACAATGAGAGCTTCTACTCATGAAAGAAAATAGCATTTAAATTTTTTCTATTTAAATAAACAGGTAGTTTAAAGATATAGAACATTTGAAAATAATACACACACACACATACACAAACACATATCTTTGTTCTGCAATCTATACCCTAAACAGATATGATTTGCATTGTCTGGAAAGTGAGAAACTTCATCTTCAACAAGTACTCGAGGGAAAGCAGTGGGAAATAAGCACAAAATATGTGAAGGCACTTAATTCACATACTTATATCTTCCTGACAGTTATCTGTGTGTGCTGTATACAAATCATGGTGATCATTGTTATTCCCTTATATACTAGAAAGAAATGAGACTCAGCCCATAACAATATATAGGACCATCTTTTCACTGTACTTAGCACTGGATAATTTGATGTAGTCAGAGGAAGTGAATGCTGAAGAACAAAAACGAATGGGTTAGCCAGCTGTCTTCCATTTGTTTTCCTAAACATATGATCACCACACTTTCCTACCTAAGCTGTGTGTACCTGGAGGAAGACATGGATGGATGACTTCAAAAGTTACCATGGTCATCTGGATGTCAGATGTATTTAGCCAATACTCTCTTTATTGGGAGTAGAAGAAGAGTAACTTGAGGATGGTTAGCTTCTCTGCTGTTTGTCACAGGTCTCCAATGATTGGCTCATCTTCTTTATGTAACACATTTCAAGCCCTTGTGTCTTGTCTGTTCTTAAATTTGAATTCATCATAAGTTAGCCTCATTAAAAAATTTATCTTCACTTTCTCAACAACTTCTCTTGTTTTTTATTTTGTTTGTTTGGTTTATTTTGTTTTGTCTTTCCTCTGTAAGAAGAGACAGAGGATATAGAGGGTGAAATAATATTGTACTAATATTCTAAAATTCCCAATGCTTTGGAAATAAAATTCATATTAAACTCTTTCTCAAATCATGTTAAGTAGAATTAATACGATTCTTGCTAGTACTCTGGAAGATTCAATTTGACTTTATTTCATGTGCATATTTTTATTCCCCCAGGCTGCTTGCTTCTTTAACTTCTAGTCATCAATAAAGGTAGTCTTAAATTATAAAATTATTAAAATATATTATGAGATTTTCATATGGTATTATGACCCATACTAAATAATTCTGAATACCTTAATGTCTGTTTGTAACATTTTTCTCAATTACAACTAAATAACTGACTGAAATATGGAATTAGTTATTCTGAGCCCATTCAACACTTAAAATTTATATTGTGAAAAATAATAATTTTGCTATGTTTAATAAAACTATTATATTGCCAAGTCAGATTAGACTCAGAGCAAATATAATCTGTGTGGATGTACAATTTATAAATGAAAAATAGACCAGTAACCTTTATTGTTTTTAATTAAACTGAAATTATAGCTGTCCAGGGATTAATGCTAATTCCTGTGAAAATTATTACTGAACATTATTTGATATGTAAATTCTTCATGTAAAATCAACAAAATTATTCAAAGCATCTTTGAAAAGTGAAATCATAGTCAATAATACCTTTCTACAAACCTCTTAAGAATATTATAATAATGAGAGCTTTGTAGAAGCGTAAGAGTCCTACTGTAACTATATTCTACAACAGTTAGTATAATTTTTGTCTCATCCTTACCTGTCAGAACAGTGAAACAGGAATGGCCATTAATTAATTTCTTGATTTGGTCAGACACTAGATAGACACTATAACTCATTATAGTTAAATTATGAGAAAAGAAAAAAATCTTATCAATAGCAAAGAAGGTATTGGAAACATATAATTCTCTTTTCCAAACTCCATCCCTGGAGACAGTGCTAATATAAGAGTTCATAAGTGCATGCTATTATAATAATTACCTTTACCACTTTTCCTGCCTTATTTTATATAATTACTACATTTAGTTCTATCTGAGTACCAAATATGCTTTTATTTGTTTATTCATATATTATTTTTCACTTTATAATATAAAATTCATAAAAATGAATCTGGCTATAACAACTAGTGTTATTTTTCAAGATTTTAAATAATGACGCCTATGCCTAAAGAAAATATTTCTAATATATTTATTAGTTATATTTTAACATAAAAATGCTTTCTTTTATCATTACTGCATATAGCTCTAATAGAATATATATTTTCTTTTGACTTCAATAGTAAATGATTTCAGAAAATACAAATTCAGTGATGAGTTTTCTAACACTATAGTTTAACAATAATATGCTGCTCTGAATAACACTGTCTTCTATATAGACACATAGATTAACAGCTTTATTTTTTATTATTATTAGATATTTTCTTTATTTACATTTCAAATGATATCTCCTTTCCTGGTTTCCCCTCTGGGGGAAAAAAAAAAACTATTCCCTTAACCCCTCCCTCTGCTCACCAACTCACCCTCTCCCACTTCCTAGCCCTGACATTCCCCTATACTAGGGCATAGAACCTTCACGGGAACAAGATCCTCTCCTCTACTACATATGCAGCTGCAGCCATGGATCCCACCATTTGGTTGGTGGTTTAGTCCCTGAGAGCTCTGAGGGTACTAGTTAGCCCATATGTTGTTCATCCTAAGGGGCTGCAAACCCTTCAACTCCTTGGGTCCTTTCTCTAGCTCCTTCATTGGGGACCCTGTGCTCAGTCCGATGGAGAAGTTTTATTTTTTAGTTTGTGGACTTGATCAGGGATCTCTAAAAATTGTGACATAACAGAGGGATTATATCACTAGAGGGAGGATTTGAGATTTCAAAACCTTCTGTCACTCTGATGGAATGACCTCTCTCTCTCTCTCTCTCTCTCTCTCTCTCTCTCTCTCTCTCTCTC
>JADRCD010169479.1:0-13914 GCA_019843815.1 Montemys delectorum | reverse complement strand
TCTCTCTCTCTCTCTCTCTCTCTCTCTCTCTCTCTCTCTCTCTCTCTGTGTGTGTCTCTGTGTGTGTGTGTGTGTGTGTTCCCTGTTTCTCCTTCTCTGTCTCTCTGTGTGTTTCTGTGTCTCTGTGAGTCTGTCTGTGTGTCTGTGACTGTATGTCTGTCTGTCTCTCTGTCTGTCTCTGTATCTCTATCTGTGTGTGTGTGAGTGTGTGTGTGTGTGTGTGTGTGTGTGTGTGTGTGTGTATAAACCTCTAGTATGAGCTTACCATGTCAACACTAGTATTTTGTAAAAGATCAGTGTCTAACTGTGCTCTCAAGATTTCAAAAGAATGCCTTCAATGAAACCCAAGAGAATACAGATATGCTGTAAACAAAACTTGAAAGAAAATGTAGAATGCAAATGAGATATCTACCAAAGAAATATTTTAAGTGTCAGAAATCTTGATTATGAATAACTGAATAACTCAGAAAGTTAGAAAACTACAATTGAAAAATTTTAATAGAACTTCATTGAGCGAAGAAGAGATTGTTAGAGTTTGAAGAAAATCTACATCCATACCACTGATACACATAAGGATAGAATGATTAAAAGTTATGGCAATGGAAATCCTTCTCAATAAATTAACACAAAATTTTAAGAAAACCTAGACAATGAATTATAGAGGGTGACATATCTCCAGATAATCGTGAAGTGCTCAGAACACAGGTTTCATTAAACTGTAAGAAAATTCTCATACAGAAAGAACTTTAAAACAATGAAGAGAATTATTCCAAGTTACACTTACAATAGAACATGATTTTTTTTAGATCATAATTATTTTCAACTAAGATTGGCAATGAACAATGGCTTCACTTTTGGACGTTATCATGCAGATAGAAACATGAATGATCTGCCCAAAGTTTGTGAGGTAATAAATGAATGTAGCCCATCAGAAGCAGAGTAACCATAATAAAATGGATAGTTTGTGTAGAATTATATTTTATTTTACACATGTGTATGTGTGTGTGTGTGTGTGTGTGTGTATGTGTGTGTGTGTGTGTGTGTGTGTGTGAGTTGTGTGTGAGTGTATGCAATGCATTTTTCTCCTAATGTTCATTTGAGTGCCTGTGGAGGTCAGAATACTGTGCTATATCTCTGGCACTTGTTATATGCTTTTGTGAACCATCTAATTTAAGAGCTGGAAACCAATCTCAGGTCCTCCATGTGCAGCAGGTACTTTGCAAGGTTAAACCACATTCTGGGCCTTGAAGAGAGCCTTTAAAAATGTTAATTTCCAAGAAAAAAACCCAGTAAAGTATATTCTATTCAAACATGTTACAAACACCAAACCAACTCAACAAAAGAAATATAAAACTATTGCATAAACTTAACTAAGACATGAAGCATTGTAAAATTTTCAGTCAAATACTGAATAAATCTATTTATCTAAAAGAGAAAAAAATCAATGTCTACCAATTTCTTCAGCAATGCTGAGAAAGCTAAATATCCATATGAAAAAGATTGAAGTTAGATATTTATATTATACCTTGTAAAAAAGTATGAGCTCAAAATTTATCAAATACTTCATTGAAATATATGAAAATATGGAAATAAAACAAAAGAACTGGTAGTACTATAGAACTGTCCTTATCAGTACACACTTGTCTTTTATTGTTGTTGTTTTGTTTTATTTTAATTCCTGTGACCAAGGTGTGTCTCTTAGCCTTCTCCATTATCTATAATTTCATTTTTTAAAATCAGAGTGATTAATTTAATACAAAACAAATATTGAAATTATATACTTTCCTTTATGATCAAAAAAATATATCGACTTAAAATTTAAAAATTCTTTAATTTACTAAAATGTACTGTTTACCTGGTCAAATTCATTAATTTATATTATTTTCTCTTAAATATTTAGGCTATTCAATTAGCACTGTTTATATACGCATATATTCTGCATTTATGACATTCTAGAACAATTAATCCTTAAAAAAATTTGGGACTGGTGACTTCTAATTAATCCCTGTGGTAGTGGAGGTGGTGGCAGCAGAAGCCATGCTGGTGGTGGTGGTGGCAGTGGTATTAGTGGTGGCAGTGCTTGTCACTACTTGCCCCAATGTTCTGGGTTTCTTAATAAAAGGCACATACATGCAGACTTTATATTTCTATATACCTCAAACAACTCAATGTCTGAGACACTTCCTAACATCCACATGGCTAAACTACCTTCCTCTGATATTCACAAATTATTACTTACTAAGAGCTATATTTCATCTTTGCTGCCCGGGACCCTGAACTGGCTGGTTTTGTGTGTCAACTTGACACAGGCTGGGGTTATCACAGAGAAGGGAGCTTCAGTTGGGGAGGTGCCTCCATAAGATCCAGTTGTGGGGCATTTTCTCAATTAGTGATCAAGGGGGTAGAGCCCCTTGTGGGTGGTGCCATCCCTGGGCTGGAAGTCTTGGGTTCTATAAGAGAGCAGGCTGAGCAAGCCAGGGGAAGCAAGCCAATAAGAAACATCACTTCATGGCCTCTGCATCAGCTCCTGCTTCCTAACCTGCTTGAGTTCCAGTCCTGACTTCCTCTGGTGATCAACAGCAATGTGGAAGTAAGCTGATTAAACCCTTTCCTCCCCAACTTGCTTCTTGGTCATGATGTTTGTGCAGGAATAGAAATCCGACTAAGACAAATTGGTACCAGCATAGTGGGGTATTCCTGTGACAACCTGACCATGTTTTGGGGAGGACTGTGGAAGGACTTTGGAACTTTGAGCTAGAAGAGCAACTAGTTGTTGAGAACTCTGTGGGATGTTCTGTAGGAGCTTGGAAGATCATGTTGAGAACAGTCCAGAGATGGAGGCCTCGCTTATGAAATTTCAGAGGGAAAGTTAGACTCTTATCAGGGCCATGTTGTTTTGATTGTGAAGATTCTGTGGTTTTGGTTACCTGGGGCTGAAGTATCAGCTGTGATTAACAAAATACCAGAACTGCTAAAGTGAAAACTTTGCATTACTGGGATTATTGATCCTGGTTAGCTGGAGCTAAGAAATTAGCGGTGATTAAGAAGAGACCAGCATCACTGAGGTGATATCTTCTGGGAAGTGTTTTCTGAGAGCACAAAGAGGCTGTGTTCCAGAGATAGCCAAGGTTGTACATTGTGCTGCAGCAGGACTTGGTAATGTGTAAGAGTCACCCAGGTGGTACTGACTTTGAAGGCATGAAGGGGTCATGAAGAGCAGCTGAGGCTTGGCACAGTGAGAGACCATGGAAGGCCATTGGTGAAGGAGCAGCCTTGGTTTGCAATTGATGGCCCAGGACTGAGGGGGTCATGCAAAGGAGTTGAGGCTTGGCACCATGAAGAGAGCCTATGAGAGGCTACTAGTGAAACCTAGTTACAATGAAAGACAGTGTTTTATAGATGCCAGTACCATGAATGACCACCAAGAACAGCAGCAGCAGTGGAGTACAGGCCTCTGGAGCCTAGAAGACAAAGTGTGTCCTACAAAGGGCAGAGCTGGAGAAGTGACCCAAGCCCTTGGAAGAATCCAGAAGATCATGAGTGGATCCCAGATATTGGATGGTTGGATTTTGATTTTTGCTTTTGATTGTGACTATGCCCTGATATTTTTCCCTCTTGAAGGAAGAAAGTATTTTAGTGGAGCCCACAGTTAAGAGACCTTGAATTTTAAAAGATATTGGACATTTTAAATAGATTGAACTTTTAATACGTAAAGACTGTGGGACTTTAGATCTTTGGGACAAATAAGAAAGTAAGGGTAGAGGCTTAATAGTGATGTGTTTGTGTGTCAAGTTGACAAGGGGTCAATTGTATTGGCTGGTTTTGTGTATCAACTTGACAGGTTATCACAGAGAAGGGAACTTCAACTGGGGAAGTACCTCCTTGATACCCAGCTGTGGGGCATTTTCTCAATTAGTGATCAAAGGGGTAGGGACCCTTGTGGGTGGTGTCATTTCTGGGCAGGAAGTCTTGGATTCTATAAGAGAGCAGGCTGAGCAAGTCAGGGGAAGTAAGCCAGTAAGGAGCATCACTCCATGGCCTCTGCATCAGCTCCTGCTTCCTAACCTGCTTGAGTTCCAGTCCCGACTTCCTCTGGTGATCAACAGCAATGTGGAAGTAAGCTAAATAAACCCTTTCCTCCCCTACTTGCTTCTTGTTCATGATGTTTGTGCAGGAATAGAAACCCTGACTAAGATAGATTCAGATAAGCAGTCCTCTCTGACTATGTTTCCCTAGTTCCTACATGGTGGCTCTGTTCTGCACCTCTCAGGCATGCTGTCTAGGTTCTTCTCCTGCCATTGTGCATCTCTTCTTCCTCTTCCCTCCTAGATCCTTTGCTTGGGAATCCTAAAAGTCTTGTCTCTGTGTCCTTGCCCAGCCACTGACTGCTGGCAACATTATTTACCAATCAAAACAAATTGGGTTCTCTTGGTGTCTTACATGGTTACCTGCGGAGTCTCTTGGGGACCCAAACTAACACAATTCAAGAATAATAGAGGTTTTAATCACCCTTGCAATTCTGAAAAGATAAATGTTGAAATGATAGGCTACTTTTGAATTCCATTGCTTATTCAAAGGCTAAAATCTATCACTTTTGGCAATATGTAGTTTTCTAGTCAACCTACATACCAAAATACATTAATGAAAAGATCAGCAATTTATGATAATATTGGTTAAAATTGGTAAATGTATGGCAACAATGGTTCGATCTGCAGTTAAACACAAGGAAATACCTTGGAGTTCTATTGAGAAAGCATTTCAATTCTTTGGATAAATTTATTGTTAGGCGTGATAATTCTTTTAGATATATCATGAATGAATCACAAAACACTTAGGACATACATTATCAATAGCTAACATTATATACTGATCTAAAAAATAAATTAAAAATCTTAAAATTTGATCACAAATCATTTCATAAAGAATCAGTGAACTAAACAACTTAATGATCATGTACATAAAATGGCTATCTGGATCCTTATAAATGTTTCTTAATAAGTTCACGAGAGTCATTTTTAGAATATTGTATAAGCATATTTGTACTTTGAGTGTATGTGCCTTGCATGAAATCAGCCCTTCTTTCCTCATGAAATCTGCACAAATGCTGAAAAAAAAAATGAAGACTGCATGCATTTTTTTTAAAAAGAAATGAACATTCAGAGAAATGAATATTTGACAAAGTAATTGCATACAGCATTCTCAGAACTGCAGCTTAAAATTGTTCACCTTAACCTTCTAAAGACCATATTATAAACATCACAACTCTCTGCAGAGAATGTAAGATTGAAGGTTATTTCTTGTATACTTTCAAAAATGTATTTCAAGCACCTCAATCAAAATTTTAGTACAAATAAAAGTAACTATATTTTGAAACATTGTTCTTTATAGACCCTTAGGTTGTATATTTTAATTATATTGTTTTCATTATAGTAAACTTTTAGGTATTATAAACAAATCTTTCGTAATAATTATTAGTACTTTGTATATATTACCATTTGTTTATATTCTTTTCATTGTCCCAAGTTTATATAACTTTCTGCCTTAAGTCTTGTCTTTATTTTATTTATTGTATTATTGTATTTATACAAACATGAAATGTTTGATCTTCATAAAAAATTGTATTATTTTCCCTCAATTTGGATAACTATACTTTTATTTTTCTCAAAGAAATAAGACAAAGACTGTGGTTTCTCCTTTTGATATATCAAATCTTTAGAAAACAATGGATAATGTAAAAATATTTTTAAAGATTTTATTTTGACTTATTTTGACTTATAAATGTATGAAATACTAAGACAAATTGGAAATATCATTGACAAAATCAGAAAAATTTAGAATGGACACATTTTCTCACAAATTGATTTGATTTCAGTATTTCATGAATTGTAACCTTAAGTTTAAAGCAATTATTCTTTAAAGATGAACAAGATGAAAAATAAGTTGTTAATAAACACAATAACAGAATATGAAAAGTACTTTTGGAACCTAAGCATCATAGCTAGCCACTTTATATTCAATCTAGGTTAGTCACTATTTAGATTATTTAAACCTGTAAGTTGACATTCTAAATCTCCTCTCTGTCAGATGAGTTTTTGGACTTTTCTGAGTAATCTGAATACAGTTTCCCCTCCTCCTTCTCCTCTCAGTTCCTCCCCTTCCTCTTGTAAACTCTCAACTGTGTTAATATATTTAACAACCTCACATTATAAAATCAGGCTAAAATTACAGAAAATTATTAAGTCTGCATAATGATAAAATATAATTCTATAATATTTTCTATCAGTTGTAAAAAGAGGTGTCTTTGATTAAGGGAAAGAGCTGGCAAATCTATTGGTATATAAATATGTAGACAGAATAAAGTTAGAAAAGATGTTGCTTTGAGAAATTGGCAGTAGGAGTTTGCCCACTAAGATTCATGACTTTTACATCCATGGTTACCTGACTGCATTTACGGTACCAAACATAAATCCCTTCTTATTAAAAGGGCCTTGATTGTAATTAAATAATTGTTGGTTATCTCCAATATCAGAGTATCATTTTTGCACCCTTGAGAACATCTTACCTGTCTAATAATTATGAAAGTAGATTTTACAGTTGCTTTAGACAACCAATAATGTTTTTTACTTAGAGGCTTATATACCATCTTTGGGTTAACATTGAGACAAAAAGTAACTTTAATGTGCTCAACCACAGTAGATTGATATATCTGCATCATAAGCCATGCAGGTAATGCATGGGGATTTACATGGAATATATTTTGGTTAAGGTAGTAAGAGCCAGAATACCATGTTTACTCCTTTCAAATAATGTCCTCGAAACATGATGGGGAAAGTGAATCTATGAAATCTCAACCATATGGTTGTCTGAACTATTTGGAATAATAACAGTATGCAACTCTGTGGAATAACACCAGTATGGATTATTGTAAGCAACTGTAATTTTTTAAGGGAACCAGGTACTTGGATTTCTACTGAGAAAGAATTCTATGCTAGGCTATAAGTCTGTTGTTGAACAGGGAAGAAATCTTCCATTTTTGGTATTCCTATATTTTGAATTTTTTTGTCTTTCACAGTCACAGTGTTATTATTGTTATTGATGATGTTTGTGATCATGAGGTAAAGTATTCATGAGTAAAAGGGTTCACTAGTTCAAATGTTTATACTGAATAGCCAACAGCAAATTGGATCATACATGGGTTCAATTATGTCACTAAAAGCCTTTAGGTTCAAATACCAAATAGGAAAGAAATGACTGAGCAACAAGGGTTGATGGGTCAGACATATTTTGGTTTAAAATAAGGTTCTATCTTCTAGTACTTTTGGAGTTTTGGAAAGTTATTTTCCTATAATCCCTGTGTGATATTGATTATCTGTCCTCATAGGATTGCAGTAAAGATTAGAAGAAATATTATCTTCAATGGCACTCTGAATGAAATGTTCAATGTGGGAATGAGTGTTCCTATGATGATAGCTGCAGTCTGATTTTTGGTTTTCTATCACAGTAGAACACAGACTGGATAATCTTTGATGAACAAAAGTGGATTGGCTCACAATAATGGAGGCTAGAAAGGCCAGTATCAAATTACTGGCATCTTGTTAACTACTTCTTGCTGCATCACTACATCTGAAAAGGAAAAATGAAAAGGTATAGAAAGACAAAGATATAGAAGCAGAGAAAGGGGCTAACAGGGGTAGTGGGTTACTCTTAAGTTGACCTCACTCCTGAAGGTGGCAGTCTCATAATTATCATAATATTTCCACCTGTTGATAATTGCAATCTTGGTATATTTACTTTACTATTGTTAGAAGGACAATTATCCAAACCATGCTGGTGGTGGTGGTGATGGTGGCTGGACATGAAACCAGTGTGTTTATAGTATCATAGGGTTTGTTAAATTTTCTGACATGAACAAATGTATACACAGAAAAATGTATAATTCCACCAATGTGCAACTTGATGAACCAGTGAATGGACTGAACGTATCTATAATAGATCATAGATGAGAGGTTATTTACTGGAGCATGGAGCAATCCAAAGTAGTTGTGTTACCACAAAAGTCACCAGGAATGATTATTTAATGAGACCTGCACATAGAATCACCCTACAGTTAAATATATTCCACAAATACATTAATACCTCAAAAGATCACTGAAAACTTGAGTAGAGGGAGAAAAAGAAAGTGTTGAGGATCTATATGATGAGCTGTGACATCAGACTCTCTTGCTTCTCCTATAAACTGACAGTAGACAAAGTATCACAGTATATTATGTTCATTTCATTGCCATGACTACATGACCAAGCTATTCTTCATTTCTAGATAGTAGTGAGGTGAACATTCTGTCTGGTTCTAGAAGTATAACTATACTTCAACATGGATTATAAAAGACAATGAATTAAGATGTGAATTTTTATATACAATAACTTTACTTTTAATACTACCAAAATATTAATTAGAAAAAGATTAATGAAGGGTCTGTGATAACCAGTAACTTTTTTTTTACCTATTTTGAATTTAAAAAGAATAGTTTTCTTTATATGATGTTTACAAAAACAAATGTATTTAACTAACATATTATTACGGAAACTCATTAAGTTACCTAACAATTTTGTCTGAATGGATTCTACCTCCTTGAGAAAAACAGTAACATGTTACATTATTTATATGAGAGATATACAAATTATTCAAATGTATATTCCAATATTAACATGAATTGATACCAGAAAATAGGCTTCATGTCTATTTACACTTAGACTTGTAGTTGGCCTCAGTAATTTAAATATCATTCTTGTTCCATCTATTTGATGATTCAACAATGTTTTTTTAACTATTATTAAGATAGAATGCTCTAACATTTCTATACCTGAGAACTCTTTACAGTACCATTAGTACTATACATGAAAGGTTAAAAATAGACTATAATATACTCATAACCAGGCATAGTAATAAAAATTATTTAAATATTCATCTTTATTTAAAAATTCAATAAAAATATAAAAATGATAAATAAACTTTGTTATGTAATCTTATTTAAAATCATCATTTACATGTATTTTCTTCAACCATATTGCTAAGAAAATATTAATTTAGAGCAGTTAAAATAAAATTTTACTTCCTATGTTACAAGAATTTACACTAAAGCATTACAGTGCATCACAAAAAACTAGTTATTTTTATTGCAAAAGGGAAGCCACTAAAGTAAAAATAATTTCCTTTCAAAAAAACATAACTTTTAGGTAATTAGACTTGAAGGAAATAATATATTTGATAGTAACACTAACTGATTAAAAATAGAGAGAATAATTTTATGACAAATTATAGGCTTAGAATCTATGAATATATGAATAACAAAGTAATTCACATTACTTTATTCCATGATGCTTCAAAACGTTTAAAGTCAATTCACAGACATTATACATCTTTCCTAACCAATTGCCACATGGTTGTTCTTCGTCTTTCATATAATCTATATAAAACTCTTAAGCTATTGGGTTATTGTCCCTTTTGTTTTTGAATGTGCTGTTACCTTCTGTTGCCTACTATATTGCCATTTGTATTGAATAGTGTTTACCTAGATATTTATGGAAAAGTTATTATATGGAACTTTCAAGAATAATTTGAAATAAAAAGAGAAATCAATGTATATTAAAACACAGATACATTTTATCAGTATCTATAGATACATAGTGACCTAGTATGGGAGAAAGGATTTATTACAGGTAATACATAGAACCAATATGAATATCTGATATATAATTATTATCTTAAAACACTGTATAAGAAATTGTGTTCTTATGTTTACTTTTTTATTTTTAATTTTGCTTTTATTTTCTGGGATTAGTATATAAACCATTTCCCACATCTATTTCCTCCCTCCAAACTTTCCTTGATACCTTTCAAACTCATGGCCTCCTTTTAATTGTTATATACAGAGTATTGTGTCCAGATTGTAAAAACCCCAAAGAGACCACCAGGAATTCCACACCGATGTAAGCACGTGAGGGTGTTTATTCAAACTCAAGTTTAGGTCACCAGCCTTCCTGATGGAAAGCAAAGAAGAGCAAACCCCAAGGTCTAATTGAAGGGAGTTAGTTTATAAAGAAAAAAAAATCTGCAAGTGGGAGTTTTCAACCCTTAGCATTACATGGGAGGGTCAAGGAATGTTGGTCTTTAAGCTAATTGGTTTACAGCACTTGGTTAAATCACAAGGAGGGAGTATACATCAAAAAGGAGCATCTTGACCTGGGAAAGACTTATGTTTTCTTAGCCTTCTCTGTTGTTATCAGCCAACTGAAGGTGCTGTGTCTATTCAGGTACATTTCATAATTTTTCTCAGACCTCAAGGGAGGGAGCCATGCTTCTCCAAGGGCCAGTTAACTGCAAATGAAGTCTTAAGGACAAAATGGAGTTATTCTGCTACCTCAGTCCCTTCAGTAGCAATATATATATATATATATATATATATATATATATATATATATATATATGTGTGTGTGTGTGTGTATAAACTCAGCCTTGTTAATCTATAACTTTCCCCTCTATGTATGCTTTCAGTGGTGACTGGCTGGCACTGGGTTAATCTATTGGTGTGTTCTTTCCTGTGGAAGACTATTCCTTTTGCTCTCACCATTTCTTGGTTTCTTGTAGTTCTTTGTGCAGATTTGAGGTACTACTGGAAGTTTTTCCTGTCCACATTAACATCTATATTGCTGTCCTTGTTAAACCCAGGATTAGGCAGTCATGTCAGTGAGAATTTATCGGTGTAGCTTCTTACATGCACAGCAGACATGGGCTTACAGTGAACATACAAATCTGGTTGATACAATTTTCTCCTCTTTTGTGCTTATAGGGGCTTGAGAGAAGGATCCATGTGCAAACATACATGTGGAGCAAGCCTACTAACTGAAGTTAGATCCCAGAATCCAAGTAAAATTACAACTAAAGAACCCTTTCTTAAACATTGTTTTATTTTAAATGTGGTTATATACATGTATCACATATGCACATGCACATATACACATACTCACAAACACATAGATAATGTATATTAATGTCCATGTATAAACCATCTCTATCAGTGTAAAAAAAATGTGTATGTATGTATGTATGTATGTGTATGTATATATATATATACACAAGGCAAAGTAAAAATGTTATAAAATTGACAAAAACAAACACACAAAAATTTAACAATAAAAGAGGAATGTTGATTACTTTCACTCAAAAAGTAACTGTGACCCTGGAAGCTTATTATTTTTAATGACTTAGGAATATTAACTACTCCCCTAGTAGGCTTGATAAGAATAGGCATTATTTATGATCATCTAGTTATTATGTTGTCTTAAAATGAATTTATCAATACAATTTATTTTAGAGCAACATACAAACTGTAGTACAGATTTGAAAACAATGGTTCAGAGAAATGAAAAGTCTGAACTTATGTCAGAAGGTGTAGTTTGAACGAAAATAAATGACAATACATTTACAGGAGACTATTATCTAAGAGAAGTCAGATAGGCGGAAAAACTTGAGATTTATTCAGAGGAAAGTTTAAGAGTCGGTTTGTAAGGAGCAAAAAAACATACGGCAAAGCTCAAGGATGGTTTTGAAGGCTCATTAATCCAAGTTAAAGTGGCTAAGTTACTTTACCCACAAGGAAAAATCAGTAGGGGAAGGAAATGGACATTTGCAAGTAGTGTGTAACTAGTAGCCAGGTACAATTGAAGTAATGTGGTAAATTTAAGGCGGTGATTCTCAGAAGTAAGCTTATAGAATAGATGTATGGATTTTAAATAGATAGATAATAGATAATAGATGGATAGGTAGGTAGGTAGATAGATAGATAGATAGATAGATAGATAGATAGATACATACATACATACATACATACATATATACATACATAGATATATAAATACGTAGATAGAGATACATAGAAGATGGATAAATGAGAGATACTGTTCTGGAAGCCTTGAAATATGCACTTGTGAATTGTCTTCTATATCTGTGTCCATTAATAATCTTCCAGAATCACAATAGTTTTGAGATTGAAAGTAATCAACACGCTGCTTTTATTGTTGATGTTTTGTTTGTTTTTGTCAACTTTATGCCTTTGTAGCTATGTTCTGAAAAAAAAATATCTCCTGTAATGCTTATAAATGAAGCTGATGAAGAAATTTGTGACTTTTATTCAGAAATACATTTTTTTTGTAAACTTAATAACAAAACGTTTATGAAACTTGCCCTACTTCTTGCTTAGGTGGTAGGAACTAGTTATGCAGAAGGAGGCAGCTAGCAGATCTCTCTATTTTTATACCTGGGGGAAATAAGGGTAACAGTTTACATACACAAAAATCAGCGTTAAAAGCTCGCCCATGAATGAGTTTCTTAATCTTAATCTTAATCTTTCCTCATGTGGATTATTATTATTTTTTTGTTTGAAGAACTTCAGTGATGATTTCCATAATGAATGGACTCATTATCTTCCACCAGCATGGGTATTGCTTCCCCCTCAATACCACCTTAACATCTTTGCCAGCATTCCTCAACAACTGTTTCTTAATGATAATCTGGACAGAGAAGAAATAGAATGTAAATGTAATTTAACTTGTATGAGCAAGGATTTCAAACATTTTCTCCTATATTTATTGACCATTTGTGCTTCATCCTTTTTTAGTATTGTTTGAACACTTCATTAGTTCATTTATCAATTCAGCTTTTTTTTTTTAATTTAGGTATTCTCTTAGTTTGTTATATATTCTAGAAACTAATTATCCTTTTAACATATAAATACCAGAAAAAAACTCGAATTCAGAAAGGAAGAATATATTTTTCTGTAGAAAGCTGAATTTGAATTTTACATTGGAAACTGAATAATTATAGAAGGAAAAGCTAAAACAATAAGAAAGGAAACTAATATCAGATACAAATTTAGAGAAATAGTATTTTGATGATACAACAGGGCAAGTCAACAGATAAATTCAGAGAAACTATGACAACACGCACAGGACCTGACAGAACCAACCCAAATAAAGTTCTGACACAGATGAGAGGAAGAGTACATGAAGTTTCCACTCATAGCTAAAGATATTCACAACTGATACTTGGTGGAAGACAGCAAATCAGGTTTGCTCAACAGAATGTAACTGAGTATATTCACCACTTTCCATGGCAATCCCCCTGTTCAGAAGTAGTGAGATGGGTGAAGAAGTGAGAGACATGGGAGATGTTCAATGGGTGGGAAGACTAAGATTCTAATAAATGTTATAAAATTCTCAAAGAAAAATAATGACAATTTAAAATTATTATTGTAAAAGACACATGCTCCACCATGTTCATAGCAGCCTTATTTACAATAGCCAGAAACTGGAAACAACCTAGATGTCCCTCAACAGAGGAATGGATACAGAAAGTGGGGTACATCTACACAATGGAGTACTACTCAGCTATTAAAAACAATGAATTTATGAAATTCTTAGGGAAATGGATGGATCTGGAGAGTATCATCCTCAGTGAGGTGACCCAATCACAAAAGAACACATATGGTATGCATTCTCTGATAAGTGGTTATTAGCCCAGAAGTTTGGAATACAAGAAGAACGACACACAAACCACAAGAAACCTAAGAAGAAGGAAGATCAAAAGGTGGACATCTCATTCCTTCTTAAAAAGGGGAATCAAATACCCACAGAAGGAGTGGCAGAGATTAACTATGGAGCAGAGACTGAAGAAGGACAAGCATATAGCTATCTCCTGAGAGGCTCTGACAATACCTGACTAATACAGATGTAGAGGCTCACAGCCATTCATTGAACTGAGTACACGGTCCCCAATGAAGGAGTTAGAGAAAGGTTCTATGGAGCTGAAGCATTTGCAGCCCCTTAGGATGAAGGACAATTACTAACTAGTACCCTCAG